>JAWWEQ010050189.1:0-12041 GCA_035583055.1 Torymus tubicola
TAAAGAAAGTATATTTACTAATATATAGATATACATCCAATACAAAAATCTGACGGACAAATAGCAGAGGTGATTTCGAAAAGGTGCTATCCCGGAAGTATTTTTTTCGAGAAAATTTAAGTTGGCACCTTTACAAAAATTTATAAAAATTTAAATCCCAAAGGTCGACCACTCTTTCTCATCGATGGTCTGCACGCATGTGTATGTAGGTATATATATATGAAATTTGATTGCGTTTCTCGAGTGAAATAAGACATATGTCACTATAAATATATTCAACTTCCATCTATATATAGTATTTATAAAATTTATTAAATTATCTTTATACGTTTCTGCAACAGTGCCAACTTAAATTTTCTCGAAAAAAATACTTCCGAGATAGCACCTTTACGAAATCTCGGCGATAGCACCTTTTCCAACGCTTTGTCGAGATAGCACCGTTTTGAAAGCTTCGACGAGATAGCACCTTATTCCCCTCAGTCGACGATACATGAGAAAATGACTCTTTTTAATTAATTCATTAGAAATTTGATAGTAACGTTTTGGCCATTGCTAATGATGAATACATGTTTATCTGTAAGCTTGATCACAAGTTCTTTGCTTAAGAGAAACAGGCACACTATTCGATATTCTTAAAACTGACAAAAAATTTTTAGGTTGAATTAAATCTCCTGTTGCACATGTTTAATCCGTTAGATTTTAGGCACCTATACAATCTAATATGAGGCCTTGGTCTCTTTTGGGAATTTCAACAACAGCCACATAACTGGAATTTACTTTTTTCTTTGGTATATACATGATTATTTCACTGTTTTATTTTGGCACTTGATTTTGTTCCATAACTCGCAAAAGAGCGAAGTTTAGGTCAAGGCCAGGATACTGTATATAATACAATAATCGGGAATAACTTATAGTGTATGTATAAACACGAGCGTCGTAGCGCGAAAAGGGTTATTGTAACTGATAACATTCAACATAAACTTTTTTTCGAGAATGAAGAACGCAAGATATAAATTCAAAATACAGCAACACGCGCCTCACTTCACCGATACACCTCTGATCAGTATTTTTCAACTGCAAGAAAATAACTCACCTATTGCTCATGATGAATTAAAGTTATTGAAATCCTCTTAATTTTATAAATTATTATTAAATTTTAATAACAAAAACTCTAATATAAGAGGCAAGGAGCAATCACCTCGCAAATCAGTATTTGCGCAGAAAAATCTTTTAGTAGGCTTTTTATAGAATCAATAATTTATCTATATTAATTAATTGATCGCATGAAGTCAAATATTTTTACTTGTACAGGCAATTACGGGCCTAGATCATTCGATTGTAAAATTCCAATTCAATGACATAAATGAAAATATAAATAATCATTAAAAATATAAATAAATTCTCTAACTTTCAAGACTTAACAGTTAACAATATATTCAAATATAATACAATATTCAAACTGTGAAGAATATGAGTGTGACCAGGTTGATTTGACTCAAAAAAGACTTATAGATTTATTAAAATACGTAACGAGAAGCATGCAGAAAAGCTGTGTCCTTTTCATTTATTCCTCGAAGCGCCTACCTCAGCCATAGCCCGTGTTCGTACATATGCCGGAGTGTATATTAATATGGCTATGTATTTTTCCAGAAAATTCGACATCACAGCAAAAGATGGGGAGAAGGGAGCGTCACCGAAACTGTGAGAGTCGTGGTGATGAAAAAAGCTCGGCCGTTGCGCTAAGCCTGCCTGCCGTACAAAAGCAGAAAATCCGACTCGCACAGATACGTACAGTCGTGAAAGGGGGAGAAAGAGAGAAATCTTAGAAGCGATGAAGTCACCGCGGACGTTTCAGGAAAAAAATAATCAAAGGACCTCTATCTTAACTTATTTTGTTAAAACTTACTTACATCTATAGTATATAATATTATTATTTATTATTAGAGTAAAAAAATTTGGAGCAATTTGTAAATGTTGACCTGTACAGTTGATGTGAAGTTATGCAATGTCGACATATTGCAGTGACTTAATATTAAATATTTGTAAAATATGGGAAGTACAACGGCAGATGCCTATTTGTCGTGCATTGGGCAATATATTGCCAAAAGTTTGTGCAATATATTTCTACTACATTTATTGTACCTGTATATATGCACTATACTTGCGTCATATGAGCAATATAAATGGTTTTTACACAGGCTTTTTCGGAATGAAAAAGAAATTGAGAAAGCTTAAAATAAAACAATTTCAACTTTAATACTCATGAAGTGAGCAATATAAACGCTATGTGAAAAATTTCAAATATATTTTACACATTAGGATTTGAATCATTGTCAAGGCTTAAGTTTTAGAAAAATAAATGGTAAAAAATATGCGTACCTGTTTGTGTAAGTGGTATGCTCATTGCATGCATTGTTTGCGCCTGTTGAGGCTGTTGCTGTATGGTTCCTTGAGGAACGATCGCAGCTCCTGGAGCACTAGGTAATGGTCCAGATATATGTTGAGTCCCACTGGCAACAGTATTTGCACCAGCTCTACTTAAATTTAGTTGAGCACTAGGAGGTTGAGGATAAAAAACTGAAAATATAATAAAAAAAGTTTAAAATTTGAAAATATTAATTATATGAATTTTGGCCAAGGTCAAGGAAAACTTAATAAAAATAAGGGTTAAGTTTACTAAAATAAGTAAAAAAGTTCCATATTGCATCTAGCAGTAAAAACTGAATAAAATGACGGTTTCCTTTCACTTCAATATTCCCTTCATTTCCCCCAACTGTTACCGCTTCGTGAGCGAAAAACTTGACCTTTTTCTTAAATGTTATTTGCAGCTAAGATTACTGATATCTATTAAAATTCGAGGATATAGATAATACTTTGTAATGCATACTGCTTATGACCTCTATATGAAGAGGATGAAAATTAATTCAAGTACCCAATATTAGAATGTTAAGTCCGGAATTTAGGGAAAGGGAATAATAATTATCTTATTTGAAATTTATAATATTTATAATCTTTATTTTATTTAATTACCGTATTACAATGTAACCTACAGATGCAATGCGGATTCTTGTACGGCGTTTGTAGTACCTTGGAGAACAATTTTTCTTATTTTCCTTGTTGAATTCTTGTTATACTTTCTTCTTGTATTTTTATTATTAACCATCGTTATTCGACAGAGGCTGACGGAGTTCTCTCGGCGCAGTTCGCCTCATTGATACAATAATTATTTGGGTTAAAGATGATCGAGATCATTTTATTTTGAAATTTTAAATCGTCGTATTTGGTTTACGTTAAACAAAAGTGCTTGTTGAGTATAATTGCTACGTGTGTATAAAATGAATTTAGAGAAGAAGTGTGTCATGTTACGCGATGATATACTATGTCGCGGTGTCGCGTAGACGAAACATTGTGATGTAGGAATTCGCACTTGTATCATTTTTTCATTAAAAAAATTACTGATGAGGGAATTAAAAGAATAGACGGACGTAACATCTCCCCCCTTAAACTGTTGTTGAATATGGTAGAGATTCAACAAGTTTAAAAAATATTTTAAGCATCAGTGATTTTTTGCCACAATTGTATTGACATTTTTATATCGCATTAAAAAATTTAATTTTAAATGGCAATTTATTAAAGATTATACTAATACTTATAAATAATATATATATATACAACTAATAGTAGTGGACCTATGTAGAGACGTTCTTTTTTTAGCGGTCAAAACTCATTTTTCCAGTATTATGGATTAATAATACAATAATTTAATCTTAATTAACGCTTATAAAATGAATACATAATAATTACATGTTTAGTATAAAAAGTTGTAACAATTGCAATTTTCATATTGTTATTTTTAAACTAAAATTGGTATCGCACATAAAGTTATTTTTCAACTAAGTTTAGAAATAATGTGGATATTAAATAATATTGTAGTAAAATAAAAATTGAAGAGAAATAAATAGGGAATGATTCAAGTGATCATTCACTTCCCTCACTCTTTAAGATATTTCATCTGTTACTGTAGCTTAACATTTGCGGGCGTTCATTATTATTCAATTTCATTTGTTTTGGTTTAATTTATGTTATTTATTTTTCTTTTTTTTTTTGTTTAAGTAGAATAACATTGCAGGGGTTTGAGTATAACAATTGTAAAAATATTTTAACAACCGCATACTGAGAAAAACTATAATTATTTCCAAAAGAAAATTTTAGTTATATTGTGTATATATTGATATATTATTGGTGAAAAGGAAAAATAATGAGTTGGATTGATATTGCAAAATTTTGTAGCATTCACATATTTGCTTTAAAGGATAGGCAATCCGTTAGAGTAGAATAGTATATTACACAACTAGTGCGCAAAGTAGGTGATTCACGACAAATAAAGCGAGTGCGTGGATCGCCTTACGCACGTGTTGACTGAAGTGCGCAAAAAACTGCAAATTTATTAAAATAATACAAACTAACGTAAAAAGGAAAATGTAAGAAGAGATACGAGTCGATTTACCCGAGCATAGCGAGCGTGAGAAAAATGACGAGTAAATGCACAATAAAATAAAAAAAAAAAATAATACAGAATTTATAATGGTTGTTTCCATATCATTTTTTTATGAAAAATTTAACTGAATAATTATTCAGATTAAAAAAAAATTCTTATTTGGCAGTAGGGAATTGAAATGATTAGCATAGATTTATTTATACTCGTAGCATCGTTTGTTTTGATTAGGCTTAGTCCGAGCGCTCACAATCCCATGAAATACATATCGGTTTGTTTACTTATTTTGAGAAATTTTTAAGCAAAGGGTTCGAAGCCTGCTCAAAGCAAGTACTTGGTATAGTTTGTTATGCTTGCTTACTGTGTGCAAAACAATATGTTTATATATATTTAGACGGAACGTGCGCAAAACACTGCTTCTCATACATAACAAACTATACAAAACACTTGCTTTGATCAGGCTTGGCACCCTTTGCTTAAAAATTTCTCAAAATAAGTAACCAAACCGATATGTATTTCATGGAATTGGGGAGCTCAGGCTAAGCCTAATCAAAACAAACGAGGCTATACGAGTATAAATATATCCATGCTAATCATTTCAATTCCCTACTGCCAAATAAGAATTTTTTTTCAATCTGAATAATTGTTCAGTTAAATTTGTCATAAAAAAATGATATAGAAACAACCACTATAAATTCTGTATGATTTATTTTTTTATATTGATTGTAATAGTTTATTTTTTAATAAATAATGATTAAGTTTTCGTATATTTATTGTAATAGTTTTGTTAACCTACAGGCGGCCGACATTTGTGAATGTGCCCAAGTCATATTTTGAAAACTTTTTCCCTAGAAAAAGTTTCAAATGGACTAGTAATATAAAAATCATCACCCCCATCGCCTGGAGGTTAATAAACTTTACTACATTTATTTATATTATTATGTTTCTTTTTCACCTCATTTATGTGCACTTAATCGTCATTTTTCTCACCCTCGCTACGCTCGGCCTAGAAAATCGACTCGCATCTCTTATTACATTCACCTTTTTACGTTCGTTTGTATTATTTTAATAAATTTGCAGTATTTTGCGCACTTCTGTCAAAAAATAGTATACGTGCGCAAGGTGATCCACACACTAGTTACATACTCAATACAGTGCAGAATTACAGTATTTTATAAGATGATCATGTTAGTATATGACTGAACTGTTGACTTCCAATACTTAATTCCATTCAATCTTAGCAATGAGAACGTATAAGCTACCTAAACTATTTTCCTTTTGTTCTTGTACTCTTCATCAAACTCTCTTTTGGGTACGAACAATTGTTTTTTTTTTCAGCAAATACAGTTTACTTTTACATAAGATTTTTTTTTCTTTTTTCATAGGTTGAAGATTTAGGAATGGTAATAACATAATTGATCCCTCTAATGTTTTCTACTTTGTGACTAAATAATTATATTCAATATTTTATTATTTAAGAACACATTATTTTCACATATAAAAATTTTTTTGATTATTTCATTGTTATAAGAGAAAACTGAGATATTCTAATATGTAATCGCAATACTTTTGGTTAGTGTTAAAAAGGAAAAAGAACTATATATATAAATTTCCAATTATCGACGATGTATTGTTAGTTGTAGTAATATTTCTAAAATTTATCATGTATGAATCTTTACAATATGTTCATCAATAGTTCTTAAAATTTAATTATTCAAACTTATTTCATTTCGAACGCATTTTTAAAATTTATTTGCTTTCTTACTGGGAGAGGTCACGGACTCCGGATCACGGATTTTGCTCAAACTTTGAGGTATGTTTTTAGATGCTAAAATATGAAGAATGCTAATATATTAGACCCTGATGCTTTAATAAACTTGAGTTATCGACAGGTGTAGCTGTATTTGAAAGAAATACTGAAAAAAATGCTCTGTTTTATTTATTTATTGGTTAAGCTAGAAAATCCCTATATATACTTGTAAACGAAGAAACTGAAACTAGAGATTATAAATTTTACGTTGCTTTTTACAGAATTAAAAAATATTTAATATATCAACAGTTATGTAAGTTTGAAATTAAGCAACGCAAATGGATCAAAATAAGTAAAAAGTTAAAACCTGTCAATTTATCAATTTTTGTTGCTTAACTTTAAACTTTCATAACTTTTGATATATTTAATATTTTATAATTCTGATAAAAGCAACGTAAAACTTGTAATCTCTAATTTTATTTGTTTATTTTACAATTATATATAAGGATTTTCTAGCTTAACCAATAAACAAATAAACCAGAACATTTTTTCAGTATTTCTTTCAAATACAGCTAAACCTGTCGATAACTCAAGTTTATCAAAGCGTCAGGGTTTAATATTTTATCTAATAGCATTCTTCATATTTTAGCATCTAAAAACATACCTCAAAGTTTGAGCAAAATCCGTGATCCGGCGCCCGTGACCTCTCCTAGTTAGAGAATATAGTTGCTTTTCACAAAATACCAACAAGTTGATACAAGCAATTGTGGACAATTAATGATTTTAAATTAGAAATTCGGTAAAGTCTGGATCATCTTAGGTTTATGTTCTAACTGACCAAGAGTAGGACGGTCTTGCTTCTAGTGAAAAGTTAGGCCTAATAATTCTCTATTGCTGTATTAAGTTTGGGAAAATAAACAGAGATTATGATAGAATGAGATTAGATGATCCTAAAACAAAAATATTGTTTTATTATTTATTTTAATAGCATTGCAAATTCTTCTATGCTGATCCCGTTCAAGTTCATTCATATTTGGTTTTTTAATTGGTCATGTTTTATCTCCCTTTAATTTTCCCACTAGATCGATTCCAATGAATTTTATTTTATGTACATTGGATTACGCGAGTTGTATTTGTTATTTTCAAATCTTCTTCATGAAAATTACACTCTCCATTATCTACGAGAGAATGGATTGTCACTGCTGGATCGGATGAATCGCAATCAAATCCAATTATTGCTTGATTTTGTATAATGAGGGTATAAATTATGATTATTTTAAATAGTGTTTTCTTCATTGCCTTAAACCGAAAAATATGTTAATTTTTTTTATTTGCAAAGGCTCAATTTATTTGCGTAAACTGTTTTTGCCTTCCCTTTATAATTGATAATAATATTATTATTTTCTTTTATTTTTATTATATCAAATGGACCTTGGTAGTGATCTTTTTCAAGTTACCCCGGTTTGGGTTCTTTGATTAGCCACACTTTATCGTTTTGTGTAAACTTTATTGGATTTATAGATTTATTGTAGTAGGCTTTTGACTTTTCGTTTGAGATTATTAAATTATTTTTTGCTAATTCAGCCATTACACTCATATATTGTGTTATTTTTCTAAGTATCCATTATATGTGGGTAACAACTCCGATTTTTAATTTGTGCGCTAGATGGAACTCTAGCAGGGTAAGCAAAAACAAGTTCATATAGTGTGAATTTATGGCTACACTGAGAAAAATTTGGCGTCACTGCTGTACTACGTAGTAAGAACGCGTTCCTAAATGTGCGCATAGTCGTCCTTTGTTTTGGTACGGCAGATGCCCTCTACAGAACAACAGCCGTATCTTTCTCGCGCCGCTGCCAGACGAAAACCGCCAGTTAACTTAATTTTTCGTTGTGCTGATGTAGTACAGGAAACTTAAGACAACTGACGTTTTGCGTTTTAGGGCATCAGCGTCCCTAAATTCAGTAGAATGGTTGCGTGAATCAAACGAGGCATCTGCTGCATGTGTTGAGTACACCAGCGCCATCAAATTTTTCTCAGTAAAAAAACCAACGGGGATCGAAAGGTATTCCTTTGTGCGATGTTTTTACCGGATTTACAGTAAATTTTGTAAAAAAAAAACAACATTTTCTTTAAATCTTCGATTACCTCGAGTTCTATGGGATATGGAAAAAAATGTCAGAGAGAAAAAAGTTTTGTTTCTTATCCAAAAACACGAAAATAAAGTCAATATAAAGAAATACAAATTTTTTTTTCTCTTTATGAAGAGCAAGAATGCTTGTCACAGGGCGGTTTTTAGTCACTAAGCGCGTCTACCTATGCGACTTGGTGCTTCGAACCCTTCGGCCTTTCAGTATCCTTGATCAATGACCAGATTAAGTTAAAGTGTAAATGTTAATAGTAATATAAAGTGATGTTCGATCACGAAAGCCCTAGCTAAAACGGTGCGCGCGCACGAAATTATACTAAGTCAGCTATCTCGGTACAGCTGACTAGTATATCGAAACTAGGTCACGAGCGCGAGGTAATATACGCCGCGCGCTCGTTGTGTTCGTGCTAAGCACACACTTACGCGCGAACTACGAGAGAGCAGCCGCACTCGATGTACAACATACACACACACACACACACACACACACACACGTAAATGAGCATGAGAGAGGGAGCAGACTACACAGTAGCGTCGTCTGCGCACTTACCGCGCGCACTTGCCGATTACAAATTGCCGATAAGTTTAATGTTGAGTATGACCTTGGCCACGGCAGCGAGTACCAGGTCAACTCTCTCTCTTTTTACGCTCGTTCTCTCCGCACGAAAACGCCTAAACGATGCCGCGCTCCAGGTACGACGAGCCTGGAGAAGCGGTTACGCGTTATTAAGTCATGACGCGGCAGAAATGCGTGCACGCTTACCTTTACGTAGATTTCGGGTGAATATACTCAAATCCAGCAATCGGCATGTCGGTTCCGCTGGCAGGCAGACGGCGGTGATAACACGAATCTAGGCGAAGACGTTTCCACAGAAATAAAGGTGTATTACGTGCGACAGGTGATACGAGGCTGTCGCAGTAATTCTCGCACAAAATTCACGAAACTATCGCGGTATTTCGTCCTAGCGCACTCTAACTTCTCACGACAATAATCCTAAACTACTCTCGGACTTTACTATTCTCTCCTTAATTCGCGTTAATTAAAAAAAAGTTTCGGAACGAGCAAAAATCACGTCTGTCTTCTTTAAACTGATTCTATCGAGTCTCATCAAAATGGCTGCGTCCATTCGCGGCTGTCTGCTAGTCATCACGTCGATGCAGTTCTAATTCTGCATCGACGCGCCATCTCGCGTTCGCGTAACCGAAGCGTCGTGACCACAGATTATCTTCGACGTCGGTATGGCTGGCCGTGACATGTTATAACGAGTAAACTCCGATAAGTTTTTCTTATCTCTAATTATATTTATTAATTTATTTATTAATATTGTAACGACAGCTCCGCTCCCTTCCGGGTGCTCACGAGTGTAACCAGGATTCGTGGATGGGGACTTGGAGGATTAGGTGGTTTAACTCGGATTGTCATTTAGTAACAACTCTCGTATTATCAAAAAGAAAGAATAACAAAAGTATTTATTAACAAATTAACAATATAAAAATAACAAATTAAAAATGACAAATGCACTGCTGGCCTCCGCTGGTATTGGTGCCGCTCCTTGTTAAGCCATCTGTAACACGAATTGAGAAAACGCACTTACTACGGATTTATTCGCAAATATGTACTCTACGCGCGCTCGCGCTCTCTCGCGATAGGACGAGAGTCTAGCCTTAAGTCAGCCTGTCGTCGTACAACCACCTAGACACGTGTGTGCACGTTGCGTAGGAGTTTGACGTACTCCGGGAGTCAGTTCGGTTTCTTTCCCCGTGCACACATCGATTGTTCCGGTGTTCCTCGGTCTGGTGAACGTCTAAACAGATCTACTAGAGACGTGTGTGCACGCCCTCTAGGAGACACTGTCACGACGGTAGAGACAATAGCTCGTCTAACTAGGGCAGTCGGTCAGTCTAGGTCGGTTATATGTTTTATGGCGGTCACGAGTAGATAGTATAACGTCGCCGGGAATTATACTCTGGATGCAAGTCTTAGGATTTATTCGATGAAATTGCCCGTGTCTTCACAGTGCCAGTGTTAGCTTAGGAATTGGACTGGGAACGGAGAACGGTCAGAACAGGTCTGCCTCTAATACCACGGCTTAGTTGTGCGCCTGCGCGCCACCGGCCTTAAGGCGGATTCTCACGCGGCGGCGTGAGTGTCCGCGCGCAAGTAAATTACTAACCTAACATGACCGCGCGACTAACCTAGCCTGGCGCTCTGAGTGCACCCGCGCGCAAGAAAAATACTAACCTAACCCGAACGTAAGAAATTATTAGCAACGGGGCAGTAATACTTCGTTGCAATATTAATTGATATTTTTATCAAATAATTTTAAAAAGTATTGGAAATAAATAAAATTTATTAACGTTACTCTTTTTGTGATTTATTTACAGTAGGCATTTTATAACTAAACACGGAAGAAAATAGCTAAATTTCTATTTTTTATACGCTTAAAAATTGAAAAAAAAATTTCTATTTCTTTATATCGACTTTAGTTTTGTTTTTTTGGGTGTGAAACGAAACTTTTTTCTCTAACATTTTTTTCCATACCCCATAAAACTCAAGGTATATCGAAGATTTAAAGCAAAGGTTGTTTTTTTCTTACAAAAGTTACTGTAAATACGGTAAAAAACATCGGACAAAAATCCACGGGTGGTCCAAGGGGAAGGGAGTACCTTTCGATCTCCATTGGTTTTTTTACCTTCTACTTATTGGTTCTAAATTAGCATTGATTCAAAGTAAGATGAAAAAAATAAAAAATATTTTAATCGGCTTTTTTAGTAAAAAAAATAATACTCTATTTTTAAATTTGATGCTCGTGTTAAATGGAAGCTTTTGCACCTACCTTCAAAACGCACTTTAAATTTTTTCCATACGATGATCTCCTACTGAGATACAAAACTTTAAAATTTTCCTAGTTTTGATGTAAGTATGACAAAAGTATTGACGGGCAGTGTATGTACACTTGTGTTATAATAAAATTGTGCAAATTCTATAGTTCGTTCCATTCATATTTTTTTGTTGAAAATTCTTTCGAGTATTCACATAATGGGTGATGTGCTCTCTCTAATGGATCGTTAGATTGTGGTTAAAATGTTGTGTTTCAATTTTTTTTAATTTAAATCGTTTTGCTATTTGTTTCAAGAGCTTACTTGTGAAATTAGCTCCTCTATCTGTTAATACTATTTTCGGTGATCCAAAAATACATATAAAAAGTATGTCTGTTTTTAAGTTTTCCCAAAAATATTTTTCTTTAATACGATTATAAGTTCCGTCTACACCTGAATGCCCTCCTATTGTAGAGGAGTTATGCATGTGAAAGATTCTATTTCTGTCTTTTACATTCTTTATATTATTTAAACATATAGTTACTTTTATATTCCAATTTTCAAATTTCTCTGTTAATATTTCTTCAATTTTATAATCAATATATGTTAAAAATTTCGATATTTTTTGATATGCTAAAAATAAATATTCTATCTTTTTCAAGTATTATTTTGACGTTTCCGCTGTATCAAGTCACAAAATGAATAGTTTTTTGCTATCCGAGTTAATTATGTCTATTTCCCCTGTCTCTAACTAGGGGAGGTCATGGCCTCCGGATCACGGATTTTGCTCAAACTTTGAGGGATGTTTTTAGATGCTAAAGTATGAA
>JAWWEQ010050190.1:0-12038 GCA_035583055.1 Torymus tubicola
ATAAGCATACATTTAAAATGGTTCTTTAAATTTATTTTGATGTCCTCTTGCTTGACTCGAGAGTCTTGATAGAACCATCTTAATATACAACATTTTTCTACACCATATCAGTAAATTTTAATAACGCTGTAAACTTTCGACAAATAAAAATGCACAGTAATATTGTGACTGTCCTTATTCTTAATTAATTGAGCATAACAATACTTTTTTGTTTTCATCAATTTTAGTATTGTAAAAATAATCTTCTATTAGTTTATTATATATTATATTGGCACTTATAGTTACAATATAGTAAAAGCGTATTACAAACATAACAATAAGAAAGTGTTACGAATGATCTCCATGTAAAAAACACAATCAGACGATATTATTTATTATGTTAAATCTATATTAAAAATTTTACGCACAGAAACAGAGATAGTAAAATGCAGATTAAGATGAAAAAATACAGTTAATTTCACAAAAATTTACTATAATTACACTATGAATTTACAATAGTGAATGATTTCTTAAAGAATATATTTTAGTACATTAATTAGTAGAAAACGTGTTTTATTTAAATTAGTTTTATTCAGTGTTATTTTAAAATGATTTAAAGGTTATTTTATCTGAATATTTTTATTTTCATATCTACTATTTCTCAGTATTGATAGGGGCCGAGCTTTTGATCCTCTAAGTAGATGAAAAGATTAAGGCTTGTTTCGCGTCTCCTTCGCATTGCAATTTCGAGGGAAAATCTCGCTTCTATTTTCAAGTCGTAATTACTATAATCGGATAGAAGTATGAATATTTTTTCGTTTTAATCATAGAAAAAACTTTTATTATTTCAAAAGCAATTAAAAAAAAACAAAGAATACTATGAGTTAAAATGTAAATAAATAATCTTAAACACCCAAACTATAAAGAAGAAAATATTAAATAATTTTGAACCACAGTAAATATAAACTACGTGAAATCCATGATTGCAAACCGATTTATTCATTAAAGTATACGCACTCAGACAGAATTCAATTTAATTATGAATGTCAGATAAAGCGTCCATAAATATTAATATAATGATGACATTTTGTCAGAAATTATCAAAATAAAGAAAGCAAATAAATTCAGTGCTTTTAAATATTTATACGTAAAATTGTGTATCATATGAGCCGACATAAAAGTGAAATCAATACATAATGATAATAGTACCGCTTTGATGTATGTAGAAGAATATATGGTAATTTATCCATTTAGTTATTTTGATTAGATTTTAGAATATAACTGACAAATTTAATTAGAAACGAATTAATTTGTTAAACAGATGAAAATCTACTTAATAGAATTGTCTAGGAGAACATATATTAAAATAAAATATTGTTATTTGTTCTATGTGAACCTTTTTAAATCTTTGAACGTTTGCTTGACTTCGTTATAGTAAACAAATGATAAATTTATTAGAATTACTTAAAAACATATTTCATACAAATAAATTGGTATGAATATTAGACAATTATATTATAGTTTATGAAAATTATTCTATCATTTTATTATATGCTTTCAACTTCAGCAGGTATCGTGTGATAGTAAATAACCTTTATAAATACGTTATTGTTATCAGGATTATAAATGTCGAGTATCTTCACGTACGTTATTGATGTTCTTGTTAGCAAATGAATAACTGCAATATTTAGCAAAGCGCTAGAATATAAGTTTCGTTATGATTAATGCTTTTCGTGACAGGTATTTCATTTATTTTTCATTTACTGAGTCTCTCATCATTTTACAGCTACGACTTCGACGCGAAATCAAATATTAATGTATAATAAAGAATTTTTATTTTCAAACTCAAGTAGGCAGTTTTTTTTTAGAGTTTTAATATGTTTTATTTTATTAACGTAATATATAATAATAAACTGGTCACTGACGAAATTCAAATATATCAATTGAAAATTGTGTATTTATATTCGTTAATGAAAATAATAATTATGAAAATCACAAAGTAAAATGTATGAGACTGAAGCTTTTCATTATTTTAAACATTATTTCGAATAATTTTAACTATCAGCTGTAAATAATTCAAAATAGTCAAAAGTCAGTAAATTCATTTAAAATTCAAGTAAAATCGAAAATAATATTGGTTCATTACTGATGAAACCGGAAGTTCCGTAAAATCGACATTTTTATTAAATATTAAATATTTTTTTAATCTTATATTGATTTTCCATGTTTCCATTCTGCTGGTGGATTTTAATTAGAAAATACGTAGGTGTTACTGACGTGCGTACAACAAAAAAAAAATAACATTATTACCTAAAATTAATGAAGTATCGATCCAAATAAAACTTTCAAAGACAACAATATTATCCATTATAGATCCATCAATCAATCATAATTTCCAAACTAAAAAGCTCCCAACAACGTTAACCCCCTTCCAAAAATCAATAAAAAGCCGGTTATTTATAACTTTCGTTACCCGCAAACACACACACGCACACAGGATCAGAGCGCGTGCAACGCGTTAGTTTCAATTTTCGGCTTTACGCCAGTCGAGCGCGCGCGCGAGCTTCGATTCAATCTATCGTCGGCGCCTGCATATTTAATCGCAGCGCCACACCACCGTATGAAAATAATTCTGTATTTATTGAATAACAAAAGCATGGACCTGAGATAATCCAGTGTCACTGGAACGGTATTAATCGAATTAATAGATCGGTGAGATGGGAATTGTCGATTTCGTTTTCACGCTACCCTGGAGCACAAAATAGGATTTTTGAGGTAGAACAAATTGTTGTTCTCGTTTCGCCTGGAAATCGATTATCTTTCGTTTACATACGACGCTGCCGGTGAAGTAATGTTTGACGCAAGTTAAATTTGAATTATAATCGGATTAACGAAGTTTCAACATTATGTTTATCTTTGACATATGTTAAAATTCAAAGCTTAAAGTTAAATCGTCTATTCCTGAAATTATTATAAACGTTACTTTCAATCGTCACTAATCGATAGCCCCGTACATAAACGACTAAACTTTTGTTCTTTCCCATCGCTCTCGCACATACCTTCTCAGCCGCAACGACGAGACGAGGGCTTTGTAACCCGCGGTAACTTCAATGACAACAACGGTGCACAGCGTTACATACGCGTCTCTACACACCTATCCAGAAGAAGAAGAAGAACAAGAAGAACTGTGCCACACACCTATACATATATATGTATATATATATGTATCAACAAGTACTCAATATCGCATATACATATTACACCCGCCGCGCGAACCACACACTCGCGACACTGTACATGTACATATATATATATTTATTTATTATATATCCACAACCACTTATCTACCAATATGTATATATGTATACTGATACCACGTGTATATATATATATACAGAACCGTATATATATACCAATGTACGACGTATACGTTCTCCACCGGCGGCAGCGCGCGCGTGCCACAGGGGAGGTGGGTGGAAGCTAGCCCACTCGTGGCCCGAGCCCGACTGAGGAGGGCTCGCGTGAGCTCGTATACGTAAAGGTGCGGAAGAGGGAGAGAGAGAGAGTGAGAGAGAAGAGGGCGGCCACGCGCGCGCGCGCAAGCGGCGAAAATTTTGTATAGACGCGCGAGAGGAGTGAGGGTGGGTTGTTGGCCGTTATATGGTGACGGTTGTATGTGTGTATGAGATTTGAAAGGGTATATAGTGATAAAGTAGTGGTGGGAAGGTTAAGAGAAAACATTGGTAGAAAAGAGGTTGTGTAGTCTGGTTGATTTGGAGTGTTGGAAACTTTTGGTATTGTAAAAAGTTGATTTGAAGGGAAAATCGTGGTTGTGTGGTAGGTGAAATTCATGCATGAGTTGAAGAATTTCCCTATTGTTAAATTAACGGGGTAGGGTAGGTGTTACTGGATATTCAACTTTTGCGCGATTACTTTAACATTTAGAACTGGTCACGAGGAGGAAAGTTGTTCTATTTATACTTTACGTTACTACGATAACACGCGTAATGAAAAATAACGCGCAGTTTTTTTACGTTCTCTTTTACTTCGGCCAAAGCCGTACACATAATACAAGAGGAAGAACTTACTACTGCTTACTTCATATTTTTCTTGAATTATTCTTACCTTCATCCAAATGGTATCAAGAATGAGACAGCAAGAAGAACTTATAGCGTGTATCGCGCTTTGACGTCACAGTAACTACGTCTATTCGTCTGAATATAATTATATAGCTCCGAGTCATATCTAAATGAGTTTATTTTTTTAAAATCGGAAACACTTCAGCTTTCATATCTTCAAGTGAATCTTTTTCATTTAAAATTGTCGGTAGTTCCTAAAATATTATCAAAGTTACGGAATACCCAAAATGTAACTGTATAAGCCCGTTCTTCAGATTTTGTGCGTAGTATAACAAGATAAGTCCATAACATTTTATGGTTTGTTGTAGTTGTGATATGTTCATCTAATTGATTATAAAAATGATTTCATATGAAATATGTACAATAACCCAAAATTCCAATTAAGTAAAGGCAACATACAAATACCCTAAAACTATCCGATATGTGAATAAAATGATAAATATTTTTGCCAAAACAATATCTAGTAAAAATACCATTTAAATTAACTGAAGAGCTAATTGAAACAATTTAACTCCTTTTTCCATATTTCTGTTTACTATAATTATTACCATAAATAGTTGACCAAAAATTAAGTAAACGCCGAACAAAAGAAGTAAACTATTTTAAGCATCCCCTAGAAACCAGACATTCATAAAACGTCGTTGACCCAATAGAATAATCGAGTACCCTAAATTCTTCATTTTCCTTCTTCTTTCCACCTGCACGCTTACAATGAATCTTCGCGCTGAAACGCGCCTCGACGCATCTTCCGCATTTCCCAAGACGCGACGAGATAGAGAAAGAGAGAGAGAGAGAGAGAGAGAGAGAGAGAGTGCACGAATCCCCCGAGTGGACCCTATATCGCCAGTTGTCTCCGCCTCGGGCGTATGATACTGTGTAGCTTGTCACGTGTTGTGAACTCGAGCGTCGCGGTCTATCTTCAATCAGGTTACCGTAGAACCAGAGGTACGGAAGATACGGTGATATACTTGCGTTACCGATGTGCTGTTTTTTTTGTAACTAACGTTGACGTGGATGGCTTCTTTAGAAATGGTTCTAGGTATTTGATTTTTAAGATTTTCAGTTTTAATTGGTAAGCATTTCGCAGAATGTGAAAAAGCTGAGACATTTCCATATTATCTTAGTTAAGTTTTCAAACCTATAAATCGTGAGATTCCTGAACGTAAAAAGAATAATGCAAGATAATGCAGCAAATACAACAATAAACATAAAAATTGAGGAAGTAGGAAAACCAAATTAGGAAAACCAGGAAAATGTTCAAACCTCATCGCATCATGTAAACCTATCAGTTTACCACCAATTATGTCCAAAATCTACGAAAAACATTTATTCAATAAACTAAATCCGATCATTTATTCTGAGAAGTTGGTTTCTGATCATCAATTTGGCTTCCGCAATAGTCATGTTACAATCGATCAAATCAACTGATTAACTGTGAAAATACAAGAAACTTTTGAAAATAAACAATATTGCTAGGATGTTTTTTTAAATGTTATCCGAACTCGTTGACAAAGTTTGGCATAAGAACCTACTCTAGAAATTAAAAAATATTTTCCAAACGACATATATAAACTTGTAGAGTCATACATAATAGAAAGAACATTTCAGCTAAAAAGTCAATCAAATGGTAACTCAATAAATGCCGGGATACCTCAAGGAAGCGCTCTAGGCCCTACCTTAAATCTATTATACACTGCTGATCTACTCAAATTGCAAAAAATTAATATAGCAATTCTAATAAGTTATTCAAGCCCTGAAATAACATAAAAAAAACTTGAGAAATATTTAGATCTAATTTTTATATGGTTTAAATAATAACAAAATCGATTCACGTTACTTGCTGTTAAATGACAAAAATATCCCACAAAGTGACGATGTTAAATATCTAGGTATACACCTAGCTCGACGCCTCACTTGCCTGTTTGTTTGTTTATAGTATCATTTATTAACGCTCCAGGAAAATATCCCTTTAAGCGCGGACTTAATAAGAAATACATAGTATTTTACAATTTCATAGTATGGTTGTATGTGCAGATTGCCAACTAAATAATTCACATTCAAACTAAAAATAACACAAACAATAATAGAAATATAGAGACTTATATGAAAAATAATCTTCTTGGTCAAGACAAGCGTTGTTCAACCATGGCAGCTTGTCTACGAAAATCTCGACATTCGTCCTATTGCGGTCTAAGGAAAAACCATGGAAAATACCTTAGACAAGATTTAATACTCAGTCAACCGTCTTCAAAGAATAGTAGATGCTCGCTTGAGACGTCACGTTACGCTCCTTACTCGCCAAGCTGCCGCGCCCTTGGATGTTGGTAAACCATTCTTTTATATGACCAAAGATTGGGTACCATTCTGATTACTAGAGGAAGTTCATTCCAAATTCTGGGTGGGAATATATATAGACATAAGGGAAAAAACTAAATACCAAACTACACGGAAAAAAATCAGTGGATTCTACGGTTTAAACAGTTATTTTAACATAACAATGGAAAGATAATTTTACTTTTACAAGTAAGAGTAAAAACTATTTTTAAAATCTGTAGAATCTACTTTTCGTAAGAGTAAGATTGGCATTATGATTTGAAAGGTTAAAAGCGCTTTTTAATGTATGTAGTATCTGCTGTTTCTGAAATGTAGTTTCTACTTTTTTTTAAATATAGTTTTTACTTGATAAAAAAAAAAAATTACGGTTCAAGCTTGAACAAAATAAGTTCATTTTCGAAATGTGTATTCTATGGTCATTTCAGTAACGATTTCTATCTAATCGACTTCAAGTTTTCTGTTTCTGCTATTTGTGGCGCTTTCGGAAAGATACCATAGAGTATACAAGGTGAAGGGGAAGGGAACGAAAAATACGAAATGGCACAATAATATACATTTCTGTTCAACTGAAATTTTTAAAATATTTTTTATATTATTTTTATATAATTTTTACATAGTTCGTTGTGACTTTTTTACAGTAATAATAATTTATAATATTAACTAAATATACACCATATTTAAAAAAATTAATTTATAAAATTTATAAAGTAAAAGAAAGTATAGCATTTCGCGTATAACCCATTAATAATATTTATTTCGATGATCGCTATCACGCATATATTGTTGATATTACTGAAACACCAAATATGTTATTAAATTATAATGATTTACTCTATGGTTCCATGTATATTAATCAGAAAATCGAATTTATATTATGCTGCAACGAGATACTGTCTTTAATTTATGTTAATAAAATATGTGTCTGTACAAGATTTTAATAACACCATTTCATCAAACCGAATTATCTATTATTTGCATACTAATCATTTGCAACTTAAGTTATGTACGTAATTCATAATTTCAGTTATACGATGGAGAGACTACTTTTTCTGCAAAGTAGATTCTATATTTTCTGAAATATAAATTATATTTTTTTTTAAATGCTATTTCAATGTTTGGAATAAACTGCAGTTTTTGCTTTAAAAGAAAGCTAATTCTACTAATTTTAAAACGCTATTTTAGCATTTGAATGAAATTCTTGATTTAGCTTTCGAAAAACAGTAGAATTTACTGATTTTTTTTCCATGTAAGAAATATTTACTGGGATAATAGGAAATAAATCTAAAGTAACACTTGAAAATGAATTACTCATTTACAAAAGCATTCTTAAACTTCTGTGGACCTACGGAATCCAATTATGAGAATCAGCAGCAACTCCTAATATTGAAATTTTAGAACAATTTCAATCTAAAGTACTTAGAAATCCAATGCATGCCTCTTGGTTTGTCACTAATAAAATAATCAGGAATGATCTGAATATATCAACTACTAAAGAAGTAATAAAAGCTCACTATAGCAGATACAAGAAGAGGCTAAGAGAACACCCAAACCTTCTGTCAGAAAATTTAAATACCGAAATTTGGCCGAGTGCAAGATTTAAAAAATATAAAATTATCAATGTATAACAGTGCTACATAATCTTGTATATATTGACGTCCCACTAAAAATTTATGTTATTTTATTTTATAAGAAGCTATCATTAAATACACTTGTAAAAGTATTAACCAATGGGTCTAATAATAATAATTATTAATCGACAGTTTTATAATATATGTTTGTATTATACTTTATTAATAAATTTTTATCCACTTTTTTATTTATATGTTAAAATTTAAAAAGGAACAATTTTATACCCGTATGTGTTTATATGCAAGTGTATAAATATTCGGTTGTCTTAAAACATTAGGAAATAATCGCTGTCAAGTAAACATCAGTAACGTTTACGATCGATATTAAACTATGAAATATTAATTATTTAGGAAAATAGAATGATTGAACAATTAATTAAATGCGTAGTTTCATAATTGTTTTTAAACGTTAACTATAAATATATAAATAATATTTATTTATAATTAGTCATTTTAAACATCTCTATAAAATGTACAACATTAATTGTGACATTTATTTTTTATATATAAATTTAAATGCATATACGAAATCCATTTAGTATTAACGTGTTTAAAACAGCAATACATAATTGGTACATATATCGTAATAAAATGAATATATGCGATTTTTTTAAATATAATCAAAACAAAATTTTGTCTATTTATAATTATTTTTGAATTATTTAAATGGTTACGAAGGAGCAAAACAGATCCTTCTAAAGATATGGTGTAATTTATGTAAAAACATATAGTATGGGCGCAACTTCAACGATTTTCGTGCAAAGCAATAGAAAAACAACTATTAGAATGTATTCGAATTCAAAATATATAAGGAGGATAAGAACTTCTGGTACATAATATAATTAATTTATAACTAGTTTTCAGCTTATATACCTGGATGTGCTTATCTTGCTGCTATCCTCGTTGTTGCAAATTGTATTTTACACTAACATACTCTGAATTACAGGCTTGAGGAAATTTATTTCATTTTAAAATTTAATTGTCCGTTATATTTGATTTATTTAAAAAGGTATATATATAAAAATATTAACTTTTACATTTTCACTGCACCTACATTGCTAATAAAGAAAAATAATCTTAATTAATACGATTCCAATGTAGTCAATGAAAAAGGATAATTTAAAATTACATTTAAATTAAATGAAATCAATTTTCCAATATTTCCTTTCGAACAAAATAAATAAATTATTATTAGACTTTTTTTTGCTAAGTTTCAGAAATTATAAGAATTTTTTAAAAATAAATTTTGAGTTAAATAAACTCCAGTATTTTTTAATGATAATGACAAAGAATGATTGAAATAACTTGGATCGCGGTACCCTTTATACCTTTGTGGTGCCAATTTGGTTATTGACAATGTGTCGTGTCCGCCCTCTAGCGAAGAAAGTCTAACTAACTAGGAGAGGGTCAGACCTCCGGATCACGGATTTTGCTCAAACGTTGAGATATGTTTTTGAATACCAAAATATGATGAAAGATGGAATATTAGACCCTAACACTTCGATAAGCTCGAGTTATCAACATTTTTAGTTGCATTTTAAGGAAATATTGCAAAAATGGCTCGTTCTTATTTGTTTATTATTTAGTTTAAATAAAGCGTACATAGGCGTTTATAGGCGATTTTTTGACGCTTAACTTTAAACTATTACAACTTTGGATAGATTCAATATTTTTCAATTTTGAAAAATGCAACAAAAAGTTAACACTTTCTAGTTTTAATTTCATTGTTTACAATTATATATATGTTTTATTTAAACTAAATAATAAACAAATAAAAACGAGAAATTTTTGCAATATTTCCTTAAAGTGCAACTAAAAATGTTGATAACTCGAACTTACCGAATCCTTAGGATCTAATATTCCATCTTTCATCATATTTTGGTATCCAAAAACATATCTCAAAGTTTGAGGAGAATCCGTGATCCGGAAGTCTGACCCTCTCCTAGTAAGCATAGCTTTAACTAGTTTTATTACTTATTAATTTAATTTAATGTGTATTTCAACAGTATTAAGATAATTTTTACAGTTTAGAAATTATAAAAAAAATGACTTAACTTATTGAGTTTCTACGAATATATGCATATTCATTTAAAAATGAAGAAAAGTTCTTTCAGAGATAAGATTCTTTTATTAAACGACACGAATAATTAAACTATTACTTTGACTTTTATAGAAATTTGTATACAGATAACTCTTAAATTTTATATTTTTTAAATTTTATATTTTTCTAATAAACTTATATGATCTTATAATTATAATAAAATCATAAGAAAAGTTTTATTGAATTAATAAACGAAAAGGGCTTTTCTCTAGTGATTTATAATATTAACATCAATGTCCTACTTCCAATAAATTATGTTATCGCTCTAATCCAGCTGGGAATCTCGTTGACAACGTTTCTGTGACGAATACATGAATCTAATATGCTGCTTCTGCAATTCTCGACATACCGAATAATGCATGCCTTGTTGTACTCAGCAGCCTTAGCTATTACGAATGTATATACCCATTTGCGTAAATTCTTTTCTACAATAGTAATACTTATGATACCGTATATAAAATAGCTCCAAATATATTGTAAATAAAACTGCATTCGTATAATATCGTTTCTGCCTAATAGAGAAAAATGTTAGCAACTTCAAAAACAAGGAGTTAGTAGCATTGTAGTTTTAAGAATACATGTTGTATACGTGATTAAGGGTGGAAAACAACATGTTTAACAACATTCATTAAACTAAGGGCCATGCCATGTAATAAGACGAGAAAGTAGTGAACTCTATGATCGAACGTTCTGCCGGTGGTCAAATTCTTATCACCATATGAACCATATGTATCTTTTATCGGGAAATAAGGATTTCCAACCATTTAAAATTAGCTGGTCAACAGTGCCGTGATGAAGCTTATTATTACACTTTTTTTCAATTAATATGCTTCTATTGTTTAAAAGGGCAGTATACGTTCTTAGGAAATTTCTTTGTACTTTTATTATCATTTTTATTTATTTGTGTTACAAATATTCATTTTCAAAGTGCATATTCATACATGCAAGAGCATATTTGAGATTATATTTCACACATATTATAAGAATTAGGAATACTGAGCTTTATTTTTAAAATTCGTTAAAATACTTGTATTTCTTATAGAGTCTCAATTTTATACTTTATTTTTGTACACGAATTACATTTACGTGTAAAAACATTATTCAAAATTAAAACAAAAATAAAACTTCAAATTTTCAAGCTTTTCCGTATATAAAACGCATTCACATCGGCTTAAAATGTCTTGCTACGTTAGTATAATCGTTCAATTTTTTTCATTTATTATTAGTCGCGGAGAAAGTTTCCTGCGTTTAATACACTAAAACTTTTGCAGATAAATTTAGTATAGAGTCACAGTGTTCTCAAGTTTTTCAAAATATAATTTAATTTTTAATTTCGTTATCAATTTTCTCACACAATAATTCCATCATTTTATTTCAAGTGTCTGGACAAAATAATTCAATGCGTTGCTTTCGATTTGGTAAATCGAATTCTGTTCATAACAGCATATTTAGATTCTCCTGTCAGTAGTGATTTTGTACAAAGAGATTTGATAATAAGTGATGGCTTCATTGACATCTTTTAGTATTTAGAAAAAATTATAACTATAAAAATTTTATGTATACGAAAATTATAATAGCATGTTTTATAAAGTCGAAAAAAACAAGTATATCGTTTATAGTCTAAATGTATAAACTCTAAAAACTCCAATCGAAATTAGTAAGCACAGAAAGATGAGGTCTTTTTCTTCTTGTAATTAGAATAGAAGTAGAACCTCAATAATTTTTTCTTTGTTAATTTATAAAAATAAAATACTTTCACTTCTATAATTGACTTAATTCAATCAATTACACAGCCACACAAAAAAAAGAAAGTGGTCAAACCCAGAGCACTGACTATCATATTCTTATGTATTTTGA
>JAWWEQ010050191.1:0-12037 GCA_035583055.1 Torymus tubicola
TGAATACTTTTATCCCAAAATGATCGGTGAGATAGGCATACGCGGACCACCTGATTTGAGATGGATTCGGCCCAATATGATATTCGCATATTTGAGTCGGGAGCGAAAATGGTATTTCCGGTTAGGATATGGTAAAAAGAGATTACCTGTCTATATGTATGTGCATCTATATTTTAGTCTCTACACCTCTATATCTATATCTCTATCTCTATGACTCTGTCTCTTCATCACTATCACTCCGCTCTTCTCTCTACGTCTATGTGACTAAGTATCTCTCTAATCGTGTCTCTGTTTCCCTGTCTGTGTCTCCTGTCTCTATCTTTGTCTCTACATCTCTATCTCTAGGTCTCTGTCTCTACCACTGATTGTCCGTCTCTGTCTCTTCGTCTTTGTCTCTCGGAATCAATCTCTGTGTTTATCCTTGTCAGTCTCTGTCTCTACGTCTCTGTCTCTATCACTATCTGTCCATCTCTGTCTCTACGTCTCCGCCTCTACGTTTCTGTGTACGTCTCTATCCTTAATTTATGTCTATGCGTACATGTCTCTTTCTCTACTTTTCTATCTCCCGTCTCTGTATCTAATTTTCTGTCTAGCTGACTCTATCTATAGGTCTCTCCTTATGTCTCTGTCTCTACGACTCCGTCATTCGACCTTATTCTACGTCTCTGTCTATTTCTCTGTCTCTATGTCTCTGCCTCTATTTCTCTGTCTCTATGGCTCTGCCTCTATTTCTCTGTCTCTATTTTGTGGAACTTCGGCTCATGAAGTAGGCGTGGAGAGGATGCGGAGCGATATATATAGTAAAGAAAGTAAATAAAGCCCTATATAGTCTGCAATTTATCAGGGCATGTACAACCGAAACAGTACGCAAGCGTATAGTCGAGGCATTAGTTCAGTCGCATCTGAACTACTGCACAGTGGTGTACTTTGACGTGACAAATGAACATTGGATTCTACTGCAACGTTTAAGTAACTTGTGTGTAAGATATGCTACGGGGTCAGGAGGGACGCTCATATAATCCTCTATCGTAAACGCAGTGGTTGACTGTGTGTTATAGAGGAGTTCCACCTAAACTTAGAAAACCTGTCGTAAAGTCAGATGTGGGAGCAGGATCGTTTTAGGATCAAGGCGCCTTTTTTAACTCTCCCACCCTCCCTACGCTATCTTCCATTCTTTTCCTGGCTATTTGGTCCAAATATTGTGATAGTAAACAGAGGAATTGCGCAGTATTTTAGAATGTGTTTTAATTGTTTATACCATCTATAGTAAAGAAAAGCTGATGGTGAGCGGTGGAGCGCAGGGGAGCGGGGACGGGCGGTTGGGGAGCGGCTCCATAAAAAACTACGGCTTCTAGAGATATTTTTACGTTATTTTGGGGAAGCGTATGGGAAGTGGATGGGTAGCGGTGGGGAGCGGGAGGGAGCGGACGGAAAGCGGTTAGATCGTAAGAAAAAGTGCTTACAACTAAATAGTACAAGAAGATATATTGTAAGATTTTCTACTTTTCGCTAAAATCTTTAAGTATTTTATTTCATTTATAATTACTGAACCAGTTCCCGAGTACTTTATAAGAAAAAATATAGACTATTTCCATTGTAAAATTATATTTGAACGACATCATGCGAGGGATGGGTAGTGACTGAATGGGTGTAGTCAAAGACAAAGTCTAGGTATAAAATTTAACTTAGGGAAAGAACCCTCTTTATTGAATTCTCCATAATACATAGTTAGATGGAGAGAGACTCAGCCAGAGAGCTGATAACTGCTCGAAGGCTAGTTTCAGAGTGAATTGCTATCGCAAACGGAGCCGTATTTATAATCCGCAGAGCTCTTCTAGAATGTTTTAGAAGGCATCGGTTTAGGACTCTCTGTCTGAGTATCTCTTTACAATGAATGGAATGGTAACGAATACAAAGAAAAAGTGGTAACGGCCAACAGTGCATTTTGTATTAATAATCATTTAGGCCTAAAATTCCTGAGCATCTGTTCGCCGTTTTACAAATTATCTTTTTCAGTCGGATGCATTTACAGAGTGCATCGAAGAACGTCGAATGTTCTGGAAGCTCCTTGAAATTTCCTACTTACATATTGTTGACATCGTGACGTCAGAGGCGTTGAATGAATGGGCTCGTAGTACTAGTGTTTATATTTCGTGTGCATACAAACACTCGCCCGTGCTTTTGTACCCATTGATCTGTCCTATATATTATGCCGAATTTATGTACGTTATAATATGTGGATAGCTTCACGTCAACGGTTGAAGGTCAAAATTTAAAAAATCTTTAAAATGAGTTTTTCTTGTTGTTAATTAGCCGCAAAATACAACCCTAGAGTTTTAGACCTAAATATTCAATTGTGCAATAGTTACAATCAATTAAAAATTTGACAATTTGAATTTTTGTCAAAAATCATGAATTATCATGATTTTTTAACTCGAAAGGTGAAACTGTTTGTATAACACATTAAATGGGAAAAAGTTTTCAATTAGTGAGTAGAATTATGTAAAATTTTTATTAATTGATCAAGATATTCCAGTAGTTTTTCTCATTTTCTAAATATATCAAGCATAATATAGATTATAGAAATATTTATTACTTTTCTAATAAAAGCTAATTCTGATTTACGACATAACATTATATTTTTCAGTAGTTAGATTTATACAGTAAATAATTATGCAGCATGTGTTAAAAGTATTTGTATAGCTAAAACAACTAATTGTGAGACACTGGAAAGCATTTTGTGTAGCAATGTAAGTAATAAGCTATTAATAATTAAATATGTTATGTTTAGTTTGTAAAAGCTTTTTGTAGAACAGAAACGTGTCATTATATAAGTATAAACCTGTAATTATAAAATCTAAATAAAGTTGAATTAACGCATTCAATATGTTTGAGTTGGGATTCTATTAAATAGTGAACATTAGCTGTAATATGACCATACTCATATAACATGTGTCAGAAAATAACTAAAAAATGTGTTTTTCTACCCTTTTTCACACTTTATAAAGCCCGAAGCTTTTTTCTGTGACATATAACCATCAAAAACAAAATTTTGTCTTTGTTGAGGTGTAGCAATACGGAGAGAACTCTTTATTAATATTAATAATAATAAGGTATTTATTAAGGGTCCTTAATCCTAAAGTACAAATGCTCAAAGTTCCGCGGTGGTATTCGGTCGGAGTCCGGCAGTCGAGAGATAGCGTGAGTCGGCTATACTGCTACTCACGCTCAAGTCATACTCGGGTGGGGAGGCGTACGTAGTGTACATGCATGTGTGAGAGTGTCGCGCGCTCGCATGTTTACACTTGGCGGATGCGCAATATAGAATGTACATTTTTAACAGTCTTAAAGGTAATAAATTGAATATAGTTTTTGGAGTATACTACAGAAAATATGTTTTGTCGAGTACGCCTTTTACATAAACTGAAGGATTGGATTTAACTATCGAAGACAAAAATTTGTTTGATCAATTTATAATAATAATAATAATTCTTTATTTTTGGTCGTTGCCAAAAAAGATACAGATATACATAAGATTATTGCACATAGAGCATAATAGATACTATAATAATAAATTATAACAATCTACAAAGAAATCACAGCCGCTTAGTCAATTACGTGTACAGTTACGAGTAGTCATGAGATATCAAAATAATAATAAAATAGGCTAGAATAGTCAGTTAATAGGTCAATACATTAATACATAAATACAGCGTAAATTACACAGTCAATACATATAATATATACAAAATATCGCAATTTTGCATAAGTCAGTCTAAGTTTAGCATAAACTCGTATACAGCTTGCTTAAAGCGACTCAAACTCTGGAAACCTTTAATGTGACAAGGGAGGTAATTCCACAGCTGCAGGCCAACGGCTCGAAAAGATTGTTTGCCGATTTCGGTGTGAATCTGTGGAATTTTAAAGTCCCTGGAAGAACCTCTAGCAGGCCAACTTGACTGTCGCTTTTCAAATATTTGACACAAATAAGATGGTGAAAAGAAATTAACTATTTTATATAAAAGTACGACAGTGAAATACTGCCGTCTTCTGTCTGTGCGCAGCCAGCCAAGCCTGCGCCTTAGACGTGTCACGTGATCTCTCCAACTTAATCCGAATATGTACCTGATATAGGAATTCTGCAATCTTTGGAGCCTGCATCTTTGTTCATATGCAGCGTTATTCGTCAAAGTAGAACAGTAATCGAGAAGAGGAAAAATCAACGCTTGTACTAAACGTTGACGTAGCAACACAGTTGTACTCGATCGGAAGAAAAGTAGACAGTACACGACTCGGTTAACTTTAAGCGTTATATGATCAAAGAAAGGCTTCCAGGATAGAGTCCGATCAAGTACCACACCGAGGCTAGTCACCGTCCCTGCAAAAGACACTATAACATCGGTTCCCAAAACAATACCAGGTAAATTTATCTGATTGATGCGATTAGTTTTGCGCTCTGTCGTAAAATGTGACTTGTGTCTTGCCTGGATTGAGTTTGAGACCCGCCCAGTCCGAGACGGCTTAAGCCGCTGTAGACAGCCGACTAATCCCCTCCTCTAACTGCTCAAATGGCACTTGTACGTAAATCTGTAAGTCGTCAGCGAAGATTACGTGTTTTATGTTATTATTATTAGAAAGATGTTGTACGCCGTTTATATAAAGACAAAAGAGTAGTGGCCCAAGCACGGACCTTTGTCATTTTTATTTCGAACCTGCTGTTCTCGGTTCAACAAATATGAGTATCCAGCAAAGGACAGTACGTGATAAGCCTATACCTCTCAGTTTACGTAACAATGCCATCGGTGATATTGTATCGAAAGCTTTGCTAAAATCGAACAATAATGCAATTGTAACAAGCTTCTTCTCAAGACCAAATTTTATGACGTCAGTCAGTTTCAGTAGTGCTGTGATAATACTATGGTGCTTCCTGAAGCTCGTTTGAAGTGGATCAAGGATCCCCTTGGTGATGCTGTACTCCGATAGTTGCTGGTGTACTAGTTTCTCCAGAACCTTCGATAGAAAGCATAACAGGGCAATAGGTCGAAAGTCGGAGGGAGAAGTACATGCCGATTTTTTTTCAATGGTATTAATTGAGTCCCCGAAGTTTCCCCCAACCGAAAAAAACCACCAATGAGCAAACGAATGCATTTACGTTGCCCAGCAATCGCATGCATCGCCAGGAGAATGTTGACTTCTCGAACATAACTTCACGGGGCAAACAGTTGCCCCTTGAGTTATTGCTTACGTAACTACTTAAGGAATAACTTAGTACTTATATCAAATTAAATTCTTAGATAAATACTTAAGTAGTTACTTAGTAGTACTTAGGTAGTAGTTAAGTAGTTACTTAAGTAGTTTCTTAGTAGTACTTAGGTAGTAGTTAAGTAGTTACTTAAGTAGTTACTTAGGAGCAGCTTCGGCTTAGTGGTAGAGTGTTTGCCTCATGACTCTAGGGTCGTGGGTTCGAATCCTCCCGCCACCTGACCGGAGTTTTTTTCTGAATTTTCCTTGACTGAGGAGAGCTCTGGGAATAAGAATTTCAATCCACGCATTTTTAGGTGGTGATTTTCGAATTTTCGGGGTCCTCTAAAGTTGCGGATAAAGAGGAAAAAGGCGAGCAAGCTCTGGGGTTCTCCTACCCAGAGTAAACCGTGACTTCTCCTCCCTAGTGGAGGCGCTCGCCCATGCCTGGCATGAATTGAAGTCTCGGTGACATGGACCTCAGGGGCTGCTAACCCCTCCGGCCGTCTTAACCCTGGCCTACCACTACAAACCAAGCCTCCCTACCACTGGCCCTACCTCTACAAACCAAGCCTCGGATGAAGACAGCAGACGACCCACAGGCGGGTCTGCCCCAGCGACTTCTCCCAATATTCAATCTTCTTCGGACAACGCCATCTTCCGATGCGAATTTCCGAGGTGCGAAAGAAGCTTCCAAACGACCATCGGCAGAGGACAACACCATCGACGTGCCCACACGGCCTGGAACGACCAATGAATCATCGCAGGGAGGCGGACATTTGGTTGGACGGTCGAATCCCCGACGTTCCCCGGTATACAAGAACCTCCAACAACTCTCCAAACGGGACCTTCCAGGAGGCGGAGCCCCACCATCACCATCACTGAGATACGGAATGGGGCCGACGCCGGGACAAGGGGGGCTGTCTTCTCCCCCCCCCCAGTCCTCTGCTTGTATACTTACAGAATCTACCGAGACTAAACACCACCGGCTTCCAAACAGAGCACCTCCACGGCATCGTATGCGACGCTACCAATTCCACCAAGGACGCCATCCTTGAGCGACTATCTCTGTACCTGCGAGACATCTTTCCACCTTGCTCGCACAACCATCGACTACCTTCAACAGTTCAAGACCAGCTGAGTCGAAGGAAGGCCAAGCGCAGAGAATATGCCGATATGCAAAGACACTGGCGCTCCAACCGCAGGTGATGCATCAAAAGTATTCTGGGTGACGTCGAAGATGCAGAACAACCTGCCAGAGCCGTAACAGCAAACTGGAGTGCACTCAGCGCTCCGACCCAGACTCCATTGCGAGGCCAATCACACCGGAGGATATCCGAGCAGCACGACCGTCTTTGGCCGTCTCACCGGGGCTTGATGGTCTGACAGCTCGTCAGTTCCGAGCCATCCCTCTGGACATCATCACTGAGATTTTCAATTTTATACTCTGGTGGGAAAGGCTGCCCAAGCACCTGGCGGCATCCAGGACCATCTTCATCCCCAAGAAATCTCAAGCTACTCTGCCAGGAGACTTCAGATCTATCTCCATCTCCTCCGTCCTCGCTAGAGTTCTCCACAAGATTCTAGCGCAAAGAATAGACGCCACGATTGAGATGGACGATCAGCAGAGAGTCTTTCGAGCCGACATGATAACAACAGTAAACTGCTATTTAAGAATTTCTCAAAACCCAATTAGCTTGAGAATGCGATTTCCAAGTTGACGGTGCAAAGCATGCGGACATGATAACCACAGTAACTTGCTAATTAAAACATTTAAAACGCCTAATAGCTTGAGGATACGAGCTCTACGTAGAAGGTGTGGGGCACTCAGGCATGCCAAATAAACTAGCTTCCAAATTAAAGAGTATTAAGCCCGAAAATAATAGCCTGGGAATGCACGTTTTACCTAGTAGATTTGGAGCACGCAGACGCAATAAAAACAATAAATCGCTATTTATAAAATTCTCGAGCCCCTAATAGCCTGAGGATGCGAGTTCCACGTAGAAGGTATGAGGTACGCAGACGGGTCGGATGAACTGAGTTGTATATTGTAAACTGTTAAATCCCAAATAGCATGAAGATACGAGTTCCACGTAGAAGCTGTGCAGATGCAGACGGATCAAATAAACTACCCCTACTACTTTCGTTTAAAAATAATTTAAATAATCAACTCACTATCGCACATCCACGTAATTCTCTCTTTTGCGTGATCCTCGGGTCCCCCGATATTTCGGTTTAAGGTTTTTTTGTCAAACACGGGGCTCCCAAAAAACGGCTCTGGTTGCCACTTACAAATAATTAAACCTCGAATACGCTGGAGATACCAGTTCCACGTAAATGGTGTGGGAAAGGCAGACAGGTTAAATGTAATAGGTTGCAAATTGAAAATTATTAAATCCCAAATAGCTCGAGAATGCACGTTTTACGTAGTAGATGTGGGGCACACAGACATGATAAAAGCAGTAAAGCGCTATTTCAAAAAAATCTCATACCACAGATAGCCTGGGGATGCGAGTTCCACGTTGTAGATATGAGGAACGCAGACACGATTAAAACAGTAAACTGCTAGTTAAAAAATTTAAAACCCCAAATAGCCTGAGGATGCAAAGTCCGCGTAGAAGGTGTGAACCCGGCAGACGAGCCAATGGAACTAAGTTCACGAGTACAAATAATTAAACTCTAAATACTCTGGAAATACGAGTTCCACAGAGAAGAAGTGGGCACGTAGACAGGTCAAATGGACTAGGTTGTAAATTGAATATAATTGAATCCCAAATAACCAGGGGTTGCAAGATCCACGTAGAAGGCGTGGAGCACGCAGACATGCCAAATAAACTAGGTTGCAAATTGAAATTTATTAAGCTCCAAAATAGCCTGGGAATGCACCTTTTATCTATTAGATGTGGAGCACGCAGACACGATAAAAACAGTAAATCGCTATTTGTAAAATTCTCGAGCCCCCAATTTTTCAATTAGCAGTTTACTGTTGTTATCATGTCGGGATGCTTCAATCCTTCTACTTAGAACTCGCATCCTCAGGCTATTTAGGGGCATAGTAACTTTTTATTTGCAACTTACAAATGGACCCTTTTTCTTGAGATATGGGTAATTTAATCTTGAATATCCTCTACTTCGTTAAAAAATGATGTCTCTTCTATTGCGTGCCACGTTGCAAATATTTATGATAATAAAACGAGCAAAAGAGGTTATAGAAGTAGACCGTAAGATATGACACTCAATAGAAGAGACATGATTTTTTAACAAAATAGAGGATATTTGATAATAATTGCCCAAATCTTAAGAAAAACGGCCCATTTGACGAAATTATCAGCAGTGGGCTTCATTTTTAGTGACCAGAAATAGACTCTTAAGTGACCTAAAATCCGTTAACCGCAACTGAAACCCTCTACTCATTAGTTTATTTAGCCCCTCTTCATGCCCCACACCTTCTACGTGGTACTCGTATCTCCACTCGTAACTCCACGGTATTTGGAGTTTAATTATTTGTAGTTGTCAACTTAGATTATTTGACCTGTCTACGTGCCCCACACCTTCTACGTGAAACGTACATTCCTAGGCTACAGTACGGCTTAATAATTTTTATTATCAACCTCAGTTTATTTGGCATGTCTGCGTGCTGCGCATTATCTACGCGGACCCCACATCTTCAGGCTATTTCGAGTTTCAAATTTCTTAACTAGCAATTTACTGTGTTTATTATGTCAACGTGCACCACACCTTCTACGCGGATCTCGCATCCCCAGGCTATTTGAGGTTTGAGAATTTCTTAAACAGCGCTTTACTGCTTTTATCAAGTCTGCATGTTCCACATCTACTACGTAAAACGTGCATTAGCAGGATATTTTGTGGCTTAATAATCTTTAATTTGCAGCCTAGTTTATTTGGCAAGTCTGCGTACCCCACACCTCCTACGTGGAACTCGCATCCCCAGGCTATTTGGGGTTTGAGAATTTTTTAAATAGCGGTTTACTGTTTTTAACATGTCTTCGTGTCCAACATCTTCTACGTAAAACGTGCATTCCGTGGCTATTTAGGGGCTTATTAATGTTTATGTTGAATAGTATAGTAAATATATATAATCTTGACTGTATACTGATGTATTAGCTGTGCTACATACATACATATTTGATCCCCACTATTTTGTTTATATGTACAGTAGCGGAAGGTGAGAGCGACTTACTGCGCAACGTACTCGCACTCTTGCCGTTCAGCTCTCGATGTAACAAGACGTACTTACGACGGCTATTATAGCCAATCTCAATAAACCTTTTATATTCATCCACTAATTGTTATTTATTCACACCTCATTCATTCATTCATTCCAACAGTTTAGTTTACAACGTAGTTTATTTGACCGCTCTGCATCTGCACACCTTCTACGTGGAATTCATATCTTCATGCTATTTGGGATTTAACACTTTACAATATACAACTTAGTTCATCCGACCCGTCTGCGTGCCTCGCATCATCTACGCAAACCCTGCATCCTCAGGCTATTTGGGGTTAATGTAGCATCACGTTTCCTGTATAAAACCTGCAGCTCCTTGTCCATCCAGGGTGGACTGTGCTTTTTGGGTGCAATAGTTTTTAGCGAAGCAAGCGAGTCCACAGCAAGAGTCAAATTATCGGTAAGCTTAGGCAGCATATGGGTCATATCTGGTGAGTCAGTACTGAACGGCAACCAGTCACAACTTCCCGAGAATGAATTTAATTCGTCCGGATTAATTTTGCTGAAAGCTCTGTAAGTGATAGACTCACAAGGTGGCGGAGGAATGTACCTGTCAAGTATCACGCCAATGAGATTGTGAGAGTTGTGATAAGGTACTGGACGATTTTCTGTTTCACTTATTCTGTCGTTGCTGTCAATAAAGATTGCATCGATCCATGATTCAGGCACAGCAGTAAAATTCGTCGGTCCATGCTCGACTACGCTCAAGGCTAATCCGCTAGTAGGGTCACGCAAGTAAGTTGTGTCTGTGGTTGTTTTGAGTAAATTTGCGTTAAAGTCATCCATGATGATTTTGGTATTATAATCAGGAGCGTAAAATTTAAGTTGGTCTACAAAAAAGGGGTCGTATGTCAGAGATACTTCAGGGAGCCGATAAATTAGAGAAAGAAAAATTGGCTCATCGTTTTCAATGGTTATAAATCCCATGATAAATTCTATAATGCTCGGTTTGCCTGAAGAAATTGTTGTGTTAGAGGTGGTCACTTAAAATCGAGTTTTTGGGCGGTGTCTTTTAGAGTTTTAAAGTTAATATATATTCGTTTCGTCAATACTTCGTTAAAATAAATTTTTGAGTCAATAATAAATGGTGGAGGCTGTGCCGGTCAGCTCACTTCCAGACCGAGGTGCACGCGGGCCATGGCCACTCTCCGGCAGAAGCTAGGCTTCCCTGCCGTTTAGCCACCTCTTCCTCTTGGTCTGCGCGACTAGAGCTCCCGACTGGACTAACTTCCTCGCTACTTTCTTCCGATCTCCTTCTCTCTCTTACACTCTCTCTATATCTCTCTCTCCCTATAATCCTCTGTTTATCTTTTGGGTATATTTGCGAGTCGCCGTGTGCTAGTGACAACTTGATTTCTCCCGTCAGTTCTCGATGTATGCTTCGGGGAACGTAGGAAAGGATTCCGATGAAAAAAATAAGCATGCAAGAACACGCGATTAAGTCAGAGCTAAGTTTATTAACGTAAGATAGAATTTAACTCTCATAAAGGACATAATAATCACTCTCGCAGGCAGAGACTTTTCGCTTATTGAACAGTAGACAGGACGCGACGATTCCTGGCTACTCGCTGACACGTTCGCCGTACTACGCGGACGACTTTTTCTTGCACGCGCTACTACAAGAACGGCTCACTGCCCGGAAGGGTACGCTCGCTAAAGTATTACAAACACTTATTTTAGTGGCTGGCCAGCTATCGCGGCTACGTATGATCGCAAGAGTCGCACTTTGAATTTGTCTGGTCTCTCTCTCTCTCTCCTTGTCGCTCGGATGGAGGATGCGCCTTGCAGCTTCGTAATCTCCCACTTATCCGGGAATTGCAGCCTGCCAGTGGTGTACACGCTGGCTGGCACTCGGGCTCTCTCGGTCACGTTCGGGTGGAGGCGCACAATATCACCCACTCACACTGCTCACTTAAAGACGGCGCGACGTCGCCACAGCTGGCCCGTGGCCGTGACTATATATGGGCTATTTCAGGTGAACTGAGCAGACCAAAATTTTAAAATTGCACAAAATTTTATGACCCTTTTTGAAAGTTTATTTAAGGGGGTCTCTGTAAATTTCGGAAAAATCAATATTTTTATTTAATTTTTCTATTCTATATATTATTCTAAACATGTAAAAAAAGTTTGAGTGACATATATGAAAAATTACCGAAGATATAAGCAAAAATGTCAATTAACTTCTATAGGAATGTGCCACCAGTTTCAACCAATTGGGGTCTTATTACGCAAATGTAAGCCACATCAAGAACCAATGTCTTACAATCAATTTAAAATTTATAAAAATATTTTGTTAATGAATTTTTAACATACACAGGATTATAAGTTTCATTGACATATACATTCAGCCAAGTTGTAGCTTGTCTTCATCCAAAACGTCAACCAACTGGATATATATGTATTAGATATGTATAAGTTAACTCAATAAATATTAAATTTCTATAAAGCATAGATACTTTGTGGAAATTTCTTTTTCCTATTATCGTGCGCAAAATTCGAGTTTGCGCACGAGTTTGCGTGCGCAAAGTACGTCTTTCCCACACGCTA
>JAWWEQ010050192.1:0-12037 GCA_035583055.1 Torymus tubicola
CCCACCGTTGATATAAAATATAGTAATTTTTAGTAGAGTTATATTAAAATTTCCTATATCATTTCTCTCAGTGTAGGTCTGAAATTTGAATGATGCGTGAAAAAAAAAAATTACGCGCATGAGGTAATTTTAAAATTTTCATGATTAAAGGCGGTGATGTGGCCATTATTAATGTAGATGAAGTTATTAACCAATTGTGTATAATATTGTTGGATATATTATATATTGCTGCGTTGGTTCCTGTAATTCAATGTAATATACGCGTATAGGTTAAAAATTTGTGCAAACGGCGACGTGTTCATATAAACTATATATACATAAGTTTTTTCATCAACACAAAACAGTTATATTATGCAAAGTAAGCTGCGATGTGTGCATACAGACTGTAGATGACATTATGTTACATATACTCTATTTACTATATACTATGCAACTTAACTCGTACACAGAACTTTATCGATCGCCCACACGCGAGCTAACGTGTATACATATATAATACAATGTATAATACAACAATAATGTATAATGCAGAGCATTGACTTGTATCAATATTGATTTTCTTCGTTCCCATTAACAATAATAACCTTTATTGTTATTATATGTAGATATGTACATGTATATAGTAAAGTACAAGCGCGCGCGCATACTTCACAGACAGGCGCGTAATTATTTACAGCAAGTAAGCAGAAACAATTGCGCCTCCGCGCGCGGCGTGCGCTCATGCTGCTGCACTATATATATATACACACCGACGTGTTTATAAGCGCACGCGCGCGCTTTCACATTTTACGCTAGATTATCACTTGCTATCACTGTTATAATTAACCAGCAATTTTTTTTTTACCGTGCATCAAATGAAATGGCTAATTCATTTTGAGAAAATATATCTGAGTGTACGTGCGAATGTGTGTGTGTGTGTGTGTGTATAAAACATAAGCCAAGGTAAAAGCTGCTTATAGGATAAAAATTTGCATTGTCCGCGTTGCTGAATAATGAGCTCAGCAGCACTTTGATATATCAATGGAAAGATTGATTTCTCATGGGTTTGGAATTCGCATCGTCTGTGTCGTGAAGACAAAGAAATTATTCCGTTTGATAGAATATGGCGTGGCCGAAGACAATCATATAGTTTTTTTCACATGTAATATAGTTTCTCGAAATCCATTAAAATGATGCCGAAAAACTTGTACTCTATCTCGAATTGTATATCTTACACACATATTTTCGTTTACAAAAATTAACATTGCATAATACTCGTATACATGCGAAACAAACTGAAAACCTCAATATATACACACAGAAGGTTCCAGTCGCATATATATTATTATTATATGCATTTCCAACTTGGAGGCTCGTGTCTTCTAATCCACTGACCCGAAAATCCAAAACAACAACGACGACGACTCAATATCAATCCCGATATATATTTCCTTATCAATAACATCGCACAATACTTCTCCTCCTACACCATCATACTTTCCAGCCTACCGCGTGCCAACTCGCGCTCGGCTCTTCCTAATTTGAAAGCTACACTATATATATACATTTACTCGCGCGCTCGGGCGCCAAAAATATCACACCGCGGCGCTGTGCGAGCGCGCCGCTTCCACTCGGCTGCTCTCCAATATCAGATATATACATGTACCAATATACCTGCGTGACACCGTACCACAAACCTAAACCGGGCCATCTTACTTTACTCTATATATCTTTCTTTTTGATTCTCTTTCTCCTCGCGTCGGCGCCTCTTATCTATCGAGAGCGCGAAATCCCGTCTCGAGTGCATCCTGTCCGTGTTGGTGCATACTCGCGCGAGCTTGCTCGCTTGTACAAGCGTTGACATTGTGCACTTACATATATATATATATACACTTCTACTTTCCGCGCCATTTTTGCTCTTCGAGGAAAATCCCGTATGCGACTGTATATATACAGTGTTGTAAGAGAGAGAGAGAGAGAGAGAGAGATAGATAGAGCTCTTTTTTGTATGTGCGAGAAGACGGAGGAGCTTGTTGCCAACCGCGTGTATGTCGGGTGTAATTGCCGATTCGAGTGGAGGTAGGTACTAAGTTCGTATATATATACATCACGCATGTACAGTGTATTATACAGTGTAGAGTAGACAAAAGTTGCTCGCAATAGGGCGCACATGAGAGAGAGAGAGAGAGAGTTGCTGATGAGTTTCTGCTGTGTGCTTTATGTTTCGGCACTATATACGGATTCCATCGGATGTACATATATATGTGATGCTTGAACACGGTTTGATTGCTGATTGTTAAGGACTTTTTGGGGGTACACTTCGATGTGGAACGGTGATAGGTTGGCGTGCGATCGTACTACTACTATACTACTACTTGGCCTGCTGCTTTATTTTCCTTTTTTTTTTAAGTGTAGAGTATATAGAGATGTGAGCAAGCTACGTATATACGTTCAATAGGTCATTGGCAGAGAGTGAGACGTATACTTAGTATATATATATATACGTGCTTTGAAAGTTATATTAAAAGTTGGTTGTTATTATAAGCTGATGGTTATTATTTATAGGGCTGGGTGAGCTTTTTTTTAATTGACGTTACGGTAAATATATATATATAAAGCGGTGTTGAGGTGGTAACCAACGAGCGTGCGGTTAATTGCACAAAGAGAGCGTGTGATGGTGGTATGTGTATGTAGACAAAGGATAAAATCTATACTTGCTGGAATTGATGATTTTTCGATATAACAAAAGGGGCTCTGCGTAAGCATAATTTTTTTCGCTAATTTTTATAGTAACAAATTTAGCTCGAATAGCGACCAGCGACAAAATGGTATTGTATATATATACACCCTTGACATGAAAACATCCGTGTCTAATATACGTTTATATTATGTACAAACTGCGTGTAGAAGTCCAGTACCACCCGCGTACATATATGTATATAATATAAATAAAATTTCACGCCGCCGTATGTGTGTGTGTATGTGTGTATATACATATATATATATACACGCGTGCATCCTCCGGCACCAAAAATCTCATCTCATGGCGGAATTCCACATACAAATCGAATTAGTCACGGTTAGGCCCCGCATAACGTTTTTATATACATTTTATCTCCGCGGGACTTGAATCTACACATATATCCACCGCAGCTGTGCTCACGGCAAGCGGCCCAGTTTTAGCGAGAGAGAGAGAGAGATCACCGTATTCCCGCCATGTATATTCGATAGTTTTATTCTCTCTCTCTCTCTCTCTCTCTTTCCCCTCCTGCGCGCGAGATAAGAGAGAGGGTTATTATCTCGCGTGCGTGTGCGGTTCGTTTGCGGCTTGATTCGCACGCGGTTGATAGTATATGTTTTTGTGGGTGTGTGTGTAGTCAGCGGATATTTTTCGGGATTAATTACGCGCGTGAAAGTTCGATGGTGTGTATATGTATATATAAGTGCTGTGGATATTAACGATTATTATATGTATGTAGGTAATACAGTTGTAATGAGGTTTTGGGCAAGGCAAAATCAACGAGTATATGAAAAACTAGACTTGATCTCTTGCGAAAATTGAGTTTATATATGTGTTTGTTTTCTTTACTTTTGGAAAGGGAACGCGCAGGTGCAGCGACTTTCGCTTTTATATAGGGTAGAAAAAAAAGAAAATTTGGGGAATGCTGAATTTGGCTGAGAAGAAGGAGAAGAGAAGAATAAGTGTACGAGTGTATACGAGCGTTTACGTTTCTGGTGGTATAAAAAAAAAAAACAGTTTCGAGCCAATTTGGGAATCGAAAGGGAGAGTAAAAGTCTTGCGCTGACTATACCCGAAAGTCAAGGCTATATTTAGAGAGAGTACTGGTTATATATGTATATATACACGCGAAACCTTGAGAAGACCCGACACAGCGCGATTCATTGACGAGACATGTGTGATTATATATATATATATATATTTGAAGTTATATATGCGGTGAATGAAGTTTACGGTTGAGCTTTTTTAGTCCGAAAAAAACTGGTCGCATCTCGGGCAGATTTAAAGGCATATTTTGGTGGAAAAGCAAATGGTTTTTAAGACACTAATATAATCATCTAATTATAGAAAAGTAAAGGTTATTTAGAATGAATAATTGGCTATATATTATGTTGTGTATAAAAGTTGCTGCTACTGCTGCTGCTGCGCTTACTTTACTGAATACAATGTTTCGTTTGTCAATTCTTTTGAAATAAATGAGCATTCTCGCGGGAGTATTATATATTCATATTTTCTGATGAGAAATAGACCGTGACACACACACGTATACGACTTAGCTGAATGTTTACTATACTAAAAAGAAGACGACTATAAGTATATATATATTGAAGTTTAGATAAATTTAGTCTCGCTTTCAGAACTAATATGATAACTTATATTAGATTAGTTATATATCCATTTAATTTATTACATTCGCTCGGATACTTTAAGACGTTGAAATTCAACTATACGAGTATGTAATTTATTATAAATTTTTCATAAAAAAAATTTTTCTTTTTATACAACAGCTCTATAGTGACTTTTGAAGTGACCGTTCATAAATCTTTTCTTGTATTTGTTTTATATTACAGAAATAGTAGTGATAAAATAATTAAGATACTACGGTATATGAAAGTAAAATAAATTAAAATTAAAACAACCAATATATTCCGTTTCTCTCTCTAAAAGTACTTTAAAATAACCCACAAAATTCAAATCCTACCTCGTCGTCGTTCTTCGATAATTTATGTAAAAACCAATCCAGAACTTTGTCGTCGTATTGTATATACTTCGCCAGAAAATGATCGCCTCAGTCTCTCCCTCTATAATCCCCCTTCGTTTGAAAATTTCATTCTTTCTTTCTTTCTTTTTTTGTTTTGTCTGCATGAGAGCACAGCAGCAACGAGTAACAGTGATGTGTGCTGCGACGACCACGCGAAGGGGACCGAGTGTCGGATTAAACGCGCTAACTTCTTGATGAAGTTTGTAGAAAATGTAGAAGGACGACGAGACGATGTCGGGTTTCGGTGTGATTAAGCACAAGCACAGCACGACGCGTGCACGACGCCGGCTACGAGTCATTTCTTTGTGGGGGCGATTTCTTTGTTACACGAGAGAGAGAGAGAGAGAAAGAGAGAATTATAAGTTTTGCGCGCACATGCGGTTGTTAATTTTTTCGCGTATACTGGTGATTGTAATTGTAGTGTGTAGTATACGTGCGTGAATAATTCTTTTCAAGTGCGAACAGCAAGTTTCGTTTTTCTTAATTTTTTTTTTATATATAATTGTAATTAATTTATAAACAAAGTGTAACAGCTGAGAAATGATTTTTGCTGTACACGCAGCTACGATGAATTTTAAGCTTTTGTGTGTGTGTGTGTATATATATTCATACACTTGAACAAGCTCTTATTCTTCAAACTTTGGAAAAATATCGTCGCGTTTTCATTTTCCCCCGTGTGCAGAGCGCGCAATCTTATAAAGTAAAAGTACACCGCGCCGCGGAATCAGATAACCACACACCGTATATAAGTGTCTCTTATCTTATCACCGCACCTAACAATTTTCCAGCATATGTATATATATACATACCTATATATATATATTCGTTCCAAGAAACGCGATCCCTCCCGTATATATACCCTACATTTCCTCGACGATTGAAAATTACCTCGCAACAATCAATTTCAACTCGGCACTTTCACGCATGCACGCGCACACGCCCATATATATATATACACTACCAAGTCCATATATACACTTATAGAAATCCGGAAACTAGTCCGATCCCTTATCTTCCTCCCTCTCTCTCTCTCTCTCTCTTTCTCTTTATATCTCTCTTATACCCATAATATATAATAAAAAAAAAAATCTTCGTCACCCAAGGCCACGAAGTCATTACTCTCTTTCTCTCTCTCTCTCTCTCACGTATATATATACACAATATAATCCTCCTCCTCCACTGCTATAGCCGCTGCTGCCGATCGTGCGCCACGAATTTCACTCTCCTCCACATCGTCGTCGTGTATAATAACAATCGTGAGGCTCGCGTCTCCGACAGCTTATCATCATATATACATATACGCGAGTATAGAGGGCCTTGCTTGCAATTTCCCTCCGTGGAAAATCGTTATACCCTCTCGTTTTCTCTTCTTTCTTTTTTGTTATACCAATTACAAAATCGTCCAGCTCTCTATATACTATATACAATGCTACACGAAGCGAAAGAGAGATAAGCGTTATATACACGAGCGCGCGCGCGCTGTCTTTTTTGGGTCACCCAGTATTTCCGCGCTCCGGGCCTTGCACGTGTGTGTATGTCTGTGTGTGTGTGTCGTGTGGGAGTCGAGTTTAATACGTGGGTGGACCGAGAAAAGTCATAAGCCAGCGGCAGCAGCAGCAGCACTAGCTGTTTCTGCTCGAGCTCGGTCTCTCTCCGCGCCTTTATACCACGTCCGTTTCTTCTTATTTTTCTCTCGTTCTTCTTCTTCTTCTTCGTCGTTGTGTAAATTTTTATTACACGCGGTATATACCTCATTTCTCCTCCCTCTCTCTCCTCGGCTAAGGTAAATAAATATATATTATGTCTTCGTAGGCGGACGATTGAATAAAATAATAACTAAACGGCCCTAAAATTCTCTCACTCGCGTATACAATCTATATAGAATATTTATATGTGCGTGCGTCTAAATCTCTCGTGCTCTATAAATATAAAGTTTCGAAACGCGCGCGCGAGCGAGAGCAACACACGTCAGTACGTATGGTTAGTTATATAGGCGCCGACGACTACTGCTGGGGAATTTCGAAATCGAGATTGTTTATACATATATATATGCTTTCGAACGATCTTTGTTGTATAGTATATATATTTTTTACTGCAAGCCGATGTTTTTTTGGTATACATGCCGACGATGGTTGCGTTCTATCCAATATTGTGCATATATAGACATATATACTTTTGTCGGCGAAAAATTATAGTAAGAAAAACGGTACTTAGTCCGAGCATCTTCTATTCAGCACGCGCGTATATTATATACTTTCGCCGTTGCGTTTTACTTTCGATAAACAATCCTATATGCAAAAAGAACAACTACCGCCTAAAAGCACGTAAAACAACTATACACATAGCCTTAGTGTCTTAACACACTCTAATTTGAAAGAAAACAGCGATAAATAGTAATATATTGTATACATATACACGCAGACTATGCGCAGGATATTAGTCATCTGTATATATATATATGCCAACACCAACTGAGAAAGAATATGGAGGGAGAGAAGGCGTTATATAGACGCCGCAGCTTTTTGTTAGGCGCGAGGAAAGAATGAGAAATTGACTGCCGCCTCATCGTCGTTGGCGGACGCATGAATAACTGGAATTAACCCGAATATATATATATATACACGAGCTTAGACATCGTCGTCGTGGTGAGGGAGAGAAAGATGCGCGTATATACACAATGGGTATCGAAACAAAAATCATTTTTCGCGGCTCGCTGCAGCTGTTTAGCTTTTTTGGAGGGGGGGAAGGGGAGGGCCTTTGTGGTTTTGGTGCACCGGATATATGTATGCGACAATACATATAAGATGATGATATGTGAGACCTTTATCAGGCCTAATCTTCCTATAAATATACCTATATACACAAACACATGCAAAAGCTTTGGATTTTAGAGATGAAGATGACGCGTATTATAGACTATACACATGCGGACCAATACATAATCGTATATTTGTCTTTTTTCTTCGTTTCTTTTTCTCTCTTTATACATCCTTTATATATTTGAAAGTGATTTATTATTTGTTTTCCTTTAGTGTATATATATATATATGTGTATAGCTGTATAATGAAAGTTCCGGCACACACACATTGGTGTGTTGTTTTAATCCGTAGCACACATCTCTACGACGGTAAAAGTAACTTTCTTACCGACGCATATATATGTATATACCACATATATCCAGCGCATATTCGTTTATATAGATAAATAGCCCGAAGGGGAGAGAGAGAGAGAGACACAGCTTACCGGCAAGATTGACTTATAGAAGATTATCTCTCTTTCGGTTAGAGGTAAAAGTCGTCCATTGACGATGACAAATTACAATTAAATTAGACATAATAATAGAGAGAAAGAGAGAGACTTACCAATACATTCATATTAAGAAAACCTTCGCTACTCCACACCACACCGATAAAAAGAGAATAAAGAGAATCCAATGTTCCAATACACATGCGTATACAATCAGCATCATCATATCCGTACTGTACAATCGCTCTGTCATTACTAGCGCATATATATATGTATACCGACGCTTCCTCTTCGAATGATTTCGCATCACCAAAGCGTACCATCCTACACACACACATACACGTACTCTTAGAACGAGAGCAGTCATCCGCTTTTCCTCTCTCTCTCTCTCTCTCTCTCTCTTTATCTCGCGTCCGCGCGAGTTCAGCAGCAGCATCAGCAGCAACGCGTCGTAGTACTGCTGCTGCTACAGGGCTGCTCTCCATTAGCAGCAGCAACGGCGACAGCGACGGTCGTCGTCGTCGTATACCACGGTACAGAGTAGAGTTGTATATAGTTGCACGCGCACATATATAGAGTGCAGTCTCAGTCTTTATATATATACACGCGAAGAGAGAGAGAGACCGGTTTTCCTTATATACACCGCCGCCTCTCTTTGGCAGAAAAGTCCTGCGGTCGTCGTCGTCGTCGTCACAGTTGGCTTTCCGTCGTTAGTCTCTCGCGCGTGTGAGCTGCGTTTCTGAAGAAGTATAGTGCGCGTATACGTGTGTATATATATATATATGTGGAGATTAGTGAAGTGATATGGTTTCGGAATATACTAACGGTTATATATATTAATTATATATAACACAATGGATAGCGAGACCACCACCAGGTGGCAAGGACCTCGAAGAACCACCACCATGATAAGAGCAACGACGTACTACGTGCACCGTGAACAGACGGCTGAGGACTTTCATGTCCTAATAGTAGGTAATGTACACAACATACGTACGAAAAAGAAAAAGAGTTTATGGACGCTCTCTCTCTCTTTTGTTTCTGCGCATGTATATATATATACGAGCGTGTAATGACAAGCCGCTCTCGATGTATATATATATATGGAACCTCCCGGTGGTGGTGGCCTCCTCTCGTTGCTTTTAAACACACGTTGTTATAATGTACGCGCCGCCGGCGCGTCGTGCGATCGTAAACTGGAGCTACTACTGCTGATATTTGCTGCGCGATTTCACTACGCGTGTATAGTGCATGCACGTGGATATATATATGCACACTATAGAGAGGTTAATATCTAATATAATAAGGTCGCGACGCGGTTCCTCGGGGGCATCCACGTGTGCACGTCTCCTACCCCTTTGTGGTAATCGACCGATTGTTCGGTTTTATTATGTATATATGGAAAAGAAATCATTGCTATGTATACGATCGTATATGCGTGAATTCCTTGGAGGCATATATATATACACACAAGTGGTTCTTCTTCTGCGTGTATAACTGTTTTTCGCAGTATCTTTGTATACACGATGCAATTGGGACGGTGTATGAGAGAGGAATTTTCGATTCGGATATGAGAGAGAGAGGAGGAGATGGTGCGGTGATTCACCGCGCGGAGGGAGATCGCGTTGCAAGCGATGGGTGACGACGCGCGCGCCGGAAACTGCGGCTGCTGCGGTATCTGGAGACACACCGTTAAAAGCGATGCTGTGTGTATGTATGTATGTATGTATATGCAAGGAGAGAAATAAAGAAGGTGAAAAGGTTGTGGTTGAGATGGAAGATTTTATATTTTATATATGTGTGTGTGTATATGTGTAATGAGTTTTGTGGGATGATGTGTAGAAGACGCGCGTGTAGTGTGGATTGGAGTTCATGTGTGAGAAATGGTTAGGGAGTGAGGTTTGTAGTGGTGGTTATGACGCATGGTAATGTGTAGGTGGGTTGGATAGTGAAAATCAACTTGGCTTTGAAGATGTCCAAACGAGCTTTTGCCGTACGAAAGAATATATACCGTTAGAGGATAAAGTTTTGGAGAAGTTTTGTATGGATCAATATGTAATGGAAATATATAATAATACCAAGATCGATTGAAATATGTTTTTCAATTTTTTATATAACCTTTGGCGGAATTTTCGCAAAGAAATTGTTTAAGTGCTATATAGGTGTCATATGTCTGAATAAAAATTGTTAAGGTTTGTCCATAAGTACGATACTACGATGGATGGATAGAGAATATTTTAAATTGTTTTTCAATTGATAAGTTGTTCCCAATCTTTATTGACCATTATCATCATTTCAAAAAATATTTCCTATACGCTTCGTCATTTGAAAAATTAACTATAGAGAAAAATATTTGAATAGAGTTCCACCATGCATTGAAAAATTCGGTATATTGTCTCGTTACATAAGTATTTTTTTTCACAAATACTTCCCTTTGCCATATTTTTGTCTATACATGTATATTTCAATTTAAAAAATCGTCGTTATATCATACGTTATCAATACAAATAGTTTAACCAGACATTCAACTACACTCCTCATTGAATTTGCATTCCACGAAATCCACAAGAACCTTAAAATGCTTCCTAGTCGCACCTCCCAGACATAAAATCATATATATATGAAATTCCACGTACCAAACTATATTATACCATGATCACTTCAACTCACACAGCAACAACAATTCTCGATATACCCATATACCTATCCCCTACTATATAACAGTCGTCCTAACCGTTCACACGTCGAACCACAAGTCGAGGTACAAAATCGATGATATAGAAATTTCCTATATCGACTCGCACGCGCCTACGCTTTCGCGTATCTCGTTATTATTTGCTTATACTTGTATATATACCGCGACGCTATCGCACGGTGCGTTTACTGTATGTGTGTGTGTATATATGTATATATAACGTTGTGAGTCGCGATTCCCGCATCGACGTCGCGTTGTGATCGTGCGGCTGATTTTCTGCGAGCGGAAATTTAATCTGGAATAAGAGTTTACGATGATGATGTATATATGTATGTTTGCATGTGTGTGTGTAGGTATTGGATGCATTTCTCAGTTTGGTATATAGGGTAGATCGATTTATACAGTTATGAAAGGTTGTGTATGATGATACAACTATATACTTTATTTTTTCAATTCTGCAAGTTTCGCATGAGTATTATTAAAAATCACGAACAATGATGGGTAAATTTACCCAACATAAAGTCAGAGAGAGAAAATAAAATTATAAGTTAATATTCCAAAAAAGCTCATATTCTCTCGTATATATATGTACAACCACGCGCGCATGTGTGTATGGTAGCGATCCAAGAACCCGTTAAGCACACGCATACATATATATATATATATACACGATAGCGGCGCGTAACGTTTCGCGAAATCCGCAGAAAGTCGACCACTGCACACGCAGGCGCTCACGCTAATAGAAAACTTAGCAAGTGATCCGATTAAACGATCCAGAAATACATCCCGAGAACCCATAACGCTTATAATACGCTGCACACATACACATATACGTATACATATATATACACGATCACGTATATATTATATATACTGCATCGTCGCACGTAAGCTTCACATCGTCGTCGCGAGACAGAAATAAACCCTATATATCTCTTCGTTCGCGACCCGCGCGCGGCCTCGTTAATTACGAGGCGGAGGGATATATATTCGCAACAGTAGCGGTTTGGTCGCTCAAAAGACGTTCACGCATTCGCGAATAATATAATCCAGTCTCTCCCTCTGACTTACAATGTCGCGTAAACTCTATATACATAAGCGCGTGATGAAAGCGAATGCGTGTATATATGTGTATGAAAGAATCTTCGTTTGTACATATATATATATATATATATATATATATAATGTGTACAAGGGCGAGAGTAAGAAAGAAAGAAAAAAAGACTTTCTCTAAACCATCGCGTTGTTGCTATATATGCAGCAGAGTGTGCGGAGAATTGATTTAATTCTTTCGCGCGAACGAGCACGAGGAGAGCTCGTTAAAACGTATATATA
>JAWWEQ010050193.1:0-12033 GCA_035583055.1 Torymus tubicola
CGACGTTGTAGCGTCTGCGACTTAATCTGGCCACAGGGTCAATGAACAGTGAACAGAAAGGCCCGGGTTCGAATCACGAAATTGCATGGATGAAAGCATTTCAGGGACCTCGGAACCTTATACTCAGAGTTGAATGCTTAACTGAAGAAATAATACCCCTCTTGTGGCCGAACTCTTAAAGTCGGGACTCTGGAAAAGTCCCAGAAATAGAGGTTATATACCAAAATTTAGTTCTGGAACGTCCCAGAAATAACGTCGAGTCCCAGAAATAACAGCAATAGACAGGGTGATGTTCCCAGAAATAAGCGATATAGGTACGTGTATATATATATGAGTGTGTGTATATATGGGCTATTTCACGTGAACTGAGCAGCTCAAAACTTTACAATTGCTCAAAATTTGTAGACACTTAGCTTTTTGTGAAAAAAACAGGTTCCTAAATTTTTAGAGCAATATTTCAATAATTACAAAAGTTATTGCGCATAAAAAATTCTTATTTTTTGCAATTTTTGGTGAAAACTCAACTTTTGCCATTTTTTTACTCAAAATTCTAAAACTTTTTGTATAGAACATTGATTGCGAAAAAAGTTTGCATTTCACTTCTAGAATGTAGTCATATTTTTTTATGACCCTTTTTAAAAATCTCTGATTAGCTGCTTTTCAGTGTACCATTATCAAAAAAAGGGGGTTCGACAGAATATTTTTTGTTCGACAAATTTTTTTCTGATTTGTATTGTAAATCCTTTCACATGAGCCCTGTACCAAGATGGGCTACAGCTTCAGAGAAAAGCTATGAATTTCTAAAAGATGTAAAATAGTGAAAACCCCTGTTTTTTATATGACTAGTGAATTCAAGATTACTTATTACTGACTTTCATGTGTTTATTCCACAGAATTTTGTTTTTATGCTGCTTCTTCAATAGAGTATGATTATACTTTACACCACAGCTGTAGTAAAGTATAATCATAAAAACTATTCATTGCATTAATAATATCAAACTATTGCAGATAGTACACGCAGAGAAATTTTGTAGTGAAAATTACAAATATTGGAGAGAAAATTACCAGTTTCAATTGTAATGGACGGACAGACTGCCAATTTTAAACTTTTTACCATAGTGCCTTGTAAATTTATTTTTTCGCTAATTTTAATTTAAAAAATTATTTTTTTTTGTTTATTATTAATGGATATATTATTTTTAATATAGAAATAGAAACAGAATCAAGGCTGAAAAAACATTAAACTGAAAAAAAAATTTTTTATGGTGTAAGCGGGATTCGGATCCGACGATCTTTGGGTTGGGAGTCCGACGTCCTACCAACTGTGCCACGAAAGAACTTGACAAACAGTCATTTGAATCGCCGTTATTAGTTACTGAAAATATGTGTATTGTTTTCATTTTAACGTCGCGCACGCCTCTAGTATCAATCTTCTAAAACACAATAATGCGCAATGCGCATGCGCGACTACACAAATACCAAGTTAGTTAATAAAATTTATCGGTTACCTAGTAAAATTTAACATTTTTCTTAGTAAAAATTACTAGATATACTGGTAAAAATTCAGATTTAGTCATTTTTACCAGATACCTGATACTTTTTACTCAGATAATTTGGTATTTTTTTAAGTGGTTATGGTAGTTTTTCCTGGGGAACTTATAAATTGTATTAGAAATCTGGAAATATTACGGTTTTTGACAGTCTGTCCATGCTTTACCAAGGCACCTTGGTAATTTCTACTCTAAAATTTCTCTCCGTGTACGTACAACACATTGCCACAACTTGTTTCTCGATAAATTCATTCTCTATACTACTTATAAATGTATAATGGTTTTTTAAACACTTTCTAAAGTATCAGTTTAACTAATAAAAAGTGTAAAAGGTATAAAATTATGTATAAGTACAATAGTTAAGGTCATGATGTTATAGTAATAAAGAATAAATCACTGTAATAGGTTCTTTTTCTCTGTATTTGCTATTATGTTCCTCAATATTACTTTTACCGCAATTTGAATTATTTTAATATAAAAAACAAATCTATTTCAAGCTACTGCAAATCGGCTAAGTATCAACAAAAACAGAAAAGACACTAAATAGATTTGTTGAATGAATCAGCACGCGCATGAGGCCGCATCTACAATCGCATAATGTGTAATGCATGTAGCCATAGATATATGAGAGATAGACTGAGGGTGCAGGCTAGTTATTAGGGCTATGACATACAACAAGAAACAGTACATGGATATATAGAATTTTACATGGATTACTATATCTATATATACAAAAAAATCTTAGTCCCTATATCTGTTCCTTGGATATATAGATATAGTAACGCATGTCAAGTTCTATATCTGTGTGCTCTTTCTTTTTCCGTTTTTTGTTTATTTTTTAAAATCGATTTTCTTTTAAAAGAGCAAACAGGGATTTCAAGGTCATCAAAAAGATAACAAATTAACAATTCTAGAAAGTGTCAAAATTGATAGGTTTCAAAAATGATTAAAAAGCGGAAATATACATTGAGAAATCGATATAAGTAATAGTTTCAGTAGAAAAGGATGGAGGTCTATAATGCCTACCAAACCTTTTTAACCTTCTTTTAGAACATTTTTTCAATAGTTTTGTTTGAACAGTCCGATAGTTTTTGGCTCAAAAAAAGTTCAGTGACTCATAGAAAAATGTACTCGAATATTGAAAAAAACGCGATTTTTTAGAAAATCGCCACTTTCAAAGTGCCATGTCTCCATTAATTTTTCATATTTGTTGGTGGTGGTTAGAAAATCGGCAAAATTTGAAATAAATGCTTTGTACTTTTGAGGTTATGGAGCAACTTAATGATTACTAAGCCTAGTCATATGACCCCTCGTTGGAAAGTACTTGAAAAAACGAAGAATTTCTTTTTGGTACGTGAAATAAAATTTAAAACTCGCTTTTTGACAAGCATTTTAAAATAGGTAAAAAAATCAGTTAAAAATAGGCGATTTTTCGACCTTTAGATCGCCATATATTGTCTTCTAGAGCACCTAAAGGGCTGAAATTTGGCAAAAGTTATTTTTTTGGTGTATAATAAGCTCCTATTTTTTCAGAAAAATCCGTGAGATACGTGCGCACGGTTTTTTAAAAAACTATTTTTTCGTGTATATATGGAATTTTTCTTACAGCGTAAGCATGCACATTTCAATAAGGAGCAGAGTTATAAATTGTATTTCATCTCGTTAAGTTTCTAGGATTTTTATGATTTTGAACATGGGTCAGAGTAAATGACACTCTAAAGTATTGTATATAGGCGTAAAAAAATATTACAGATGTTGAAGTCTCTAATACAGATGAATCAGGCGATCTGCACATGCCCCTATTTTCCCGAAAGAATAATATACCTGTAAAAACTAACTTTAAATTTAAGTACAAGTTTATTGATTTCTATCTGTGTTAAGTGCAGTAAAGTACTGGTTGTTTATGTTTTTTTTAAACATTTTATCAACAATATAACTTTCGATATTTTTAGTTAAATTATAAATTATGTAAATAATTTTTTTTGTGTTTATTACCAACCGCATTGGTTAAACGGTTGGTAAAATCTTTGCGAATTAGCGAACGAATGGCAAACGATTGGTGACCATTTCTACCAGGGATTCATTTAAATAAATCGTATGATGTATTTTGATTCTTCTCTTTGAGAAAGCAATCTGCTAACACAGTTTTCAGAGGTTTTTTTGTTATACGAAGATTTTCATAAAAATTATCGATTAATTGGGTGAAAAATCAGATGAAAACCAATAAATTAAGTAAATATCTAGTAGAAAAGTTGGATAATAAATTACCTGACAAATCACGTGAATAATCATATCATGTTTTAAGATAAAAGTTTTTTATTTTTAGACAGTTTAAAAGTTGCTTATAAAATTTAAAAGAGGAAAAAAACAAAATAGTCATTTTAATTACGATGATCACGTAAAATCAAAATCAAATAAAAATTAGGTAGGGAATCAGCAGATTAATTATTTCAAACCATTATATGAAATATTTGTTCAGCTTGACTGTTTTTATCAGATTATTAAAATGCTTTTTCTTTGCGAAAAAATTGTTAATTCCCTTAAAAAGTACCAGATTCAACGATAAGTGTAATTTACAATTTTTTTTACCAAGCTACTATCTGACTAAAAAATATTTTCAGTTTCTAACAGGGCTTAATTTTTCTTCTTTCAAACTTTAGTATACAATTAACTGTTAGAGAAAAATGGAGAATGTTTATAAGAATTTTTTCAAATATCAAAAAACAGTTTTGAGTAAAGCTACTTAGCTGTAAGTAGGGAAAAGTAGGGGAAAGGTTTAGTTATGCGTTCAAATATAGGTACAGATATGTGATAAAATAGCGAATTGCACAGACAATAATCTGCATAAGGACATTATAAACGCTCACCGTCCATATAATTTTTTTAAAAATAAGAAATTTCCGGGTCAGTCTCATTTTCTCAAAACTTGGCAAAAGCTTCAACATGTATTGATAGAACTGATAGACTAGGACTACGGAACATATTAGAGCTGTTAAACAATGCTCTGAAAAATTTGATCAATTATATACATTGTAGCCCTGAAGAGGGGAGTACCATAAAACTCCCGAAACGTCGGCAAGTTAATAAACGCCAATTTTTTAAACTATTTTGTTCGTCAGCATCCGCCTTTTTAATTGACACATGTATTGATAGAATATTGACATATTTTCCATGTCCCATTACGTGGATAGAGGGCGGACGGCTTCAAGTAAAAATGACGAATGACGTATCAAGAGAAGTAGAGTATAGTTATATGTAAAAATGATAATCAGAAGCGTGATAAAAATAAGAATTAAGTAAATGGTGGCTTTCTATATGCTTCCGAGCACAGAAATGTTTGACACGGTACGTCATGGCTCTAAATAGATAAAAGAACTCGAAATCTCACCGCTCGCAAACCAGTCTACCTTGATGATTAAAAAAGGGAGACTCGAATAGATACACATGCGCGCCCGTGTGTGAGCGCGATCTGTACTCAAGCGTGTGTTTATGAAAAACACACCTGGTTCGCGATATTCAGCTTTTAAGGCTGAGTGCATCGAAAATGAGATCGTTCGTCGAGATTGGCGGACGCGCGCTCATTTTTATCGGACCTTCTAATCGGTAAAGAGTTTACAGGTAAAGCCTGTAGCCCACGTGATGTTGCCTAGCTTCAGTCACGAGCATCTTTGCACCGGAAAATCTCGACTGTATGTTTAGACGAATAGTATTCTCTCCGCAATGGAGGAAGAGGTGTCCCCGGCCGAACACGTAGTCTCGCGAAAAGGAATGCCCTCATCGACGCAGCGCCGGCAAGTACAAAGTGAGTGCTAGAGAAAAGCGCAGATGGCGCATTAAAAGCGAGAGGAGAAGCCACATATATTGGACCGTATAGGCACGAGGAAGAAGAGAGCCAGGCAAAAGAAAGGGATGGAAGTGGGAGAGGGAGAGTGTGGAGCCTGCGCAGGCTAATCTGACTAGCAAATATTTGGATTGTTGGGCTGAATAGCATTTATATACCGACTATTGCTCCCTGTGCGTCCCCGGCTACTAGTTTCACTTTCGAACCCGACTTACAGTCAAACGAGAGCCACACATATATACCCATTTCCGCTGCGGATTTTGAGAAAACATCTGTATTATTCAGTAGATTTTCGCATTAAGATGCTAAGATATTGATGTGATCTAATGGGGATGAAGGAAGTATCAATGTTCTTTTGAAATGGAAGTGCTTTGCCAACCTGGGTAGTACCGAGACGAGCGCGGGCAGATGTACCGAATCGCTTCGAATGCATTGCTCGGATGAAAAATCATTACTTTCCTACGATATATTGTACTTTCCCATACACTGATAGAAATACAGTATGAAAAATTACCATTTTCTCTGTTAATTTGGCAATATCGTTGAAAATCTGTAAAACTTACTATACGCTTTCGAAAAACTTACATTCCTATCGAATAAAAAGTACATTTAGTGGTGGAAAAAGTACTACGTAACATAGTAATTTTTTCAGAACTTAATCATTCCTAATTTCTACTGTGATAAATTACAATAACATTTATTAAAAATTACCATATTCTCAGGGTAATATACGATATATTGGACTAAAAACGAAAAATTGAATTATTAAGTTGGAAAAAAACGTATAATTTACGGTACAGCTTACGATGTAACATAGAAAAAATTATGGAAATGTAGTTCCTACACCTAATATTAGTGGCGCCACCACTGTGGCCATGAAGCACGGCGGCGGGCACCGCCGGCTGGCGTTGCCGTCCGGCGCTACAGCGTGTTTACAGCGTATCCCGCGTATTCCGCGTATAGCTGTAGCTCGGCGACTTACCGGAATAACATCGTGTTATTGTCGACGTTTTGGCCGCGATTTTGCTACATTTATTTTTCATCGTTGAATTTTGTACTTATTAGGTAAGTCGACTATAAGAATAATGTTTTGCTAGTATGCAAATGAGTATATTCTGACTAATATGAATGTGATTTCCACGTGTCAGTAATGAAGCTAACCTAAACCTATCCACATTTTTTTTACATGGCTAAATTGAATTTTTACATTTCTTTTGCATCTTCTTTAACGACAATGGATAATGAAAATGACGAGATGGTATTCTATAACTAAAGGAATCTATATTACAAACGTTATGGCATTAATTATTTCAAAAAACTTTACAGAATGAAGCGGATGATATCACAATAGAAAGTGATATAACAGATTCACCTCAGCAAAGAACACCTCTAAAAAACAAAAAAAATCCACCTGCAAGAAACGATGAAATCGTGGAACGTATTGTTCGCAAACACATAATTAATGAATCAGAGGTTTGTAAATATTTTTTATTTAGATAATTAAACATTTTATAATACTAATGAAATAATTTATTAAATAAAACTCTTTAGAGTGCTTCAGATTACTTATTAAAACATTCTGAAGGCAAATTGATTCTGAAAGCCTATGATGACAACGACCAGTTTTTAAGTTCAAAAATACGAAATAGACTGACTAGATTGGTTATACAACGAGAGTTTGAAGCAGCATTTAATTATTTAGAGCGCGGGAAACAATTGCAAAAATTTATTTAAGTATAAATAAGTATATATAAATAAATAAAATTTTAAAAAGTATGTTTTTATTATAAGGAGTTTAATGTAAATATTAATTTTTTTAGGATAAGTAGATGTCCTTTTGAAGAGTTATCAGAGGAAATAGTTGAATTATTTCCCAATGAAAGCAAAGCAACATTTTTTACACCATTCGTTTGTGAACGAGGTGTTATTGTGAGTTGCTCAGGCAATTTGTACGAGCATTACAATTATATGAAAGGTGTGTATCGTCGACACAATGTATTGGCATCGTTTAAGGTATGTGAGAGTGACTCACTAACAGAAGAGCAAAACAAAGCTGATGGTAAGAATATTTTTAGTTTTTGAAACATAATAATTTAAGCAATAAAAAATATGTTGTGATATTGAAAAATTATTTTTTGTAGAAAGGAAGCTAGATTGATTGTTCTATCACTTGGAGCCATTTGAAGAAGTTTCAAAATACTGGAGAGAAACGTTTGCAGCATGAAGAAATTTGTTAATAAAAGGAAATATATCTATACAAGAGTACATGAATAAATTCCCAAGCCTTCGATTACAGTCTGGAGCTACGTTGGTAAAAAATTTACTTTTTATTATTGTTTCAATACGTATAACGTAATTTATTATACGAGTTCTTGTATTTATATGCAAAATATAATTATAAAATTTATTTATAGTTAACACAGGATTTTGATCATAGATATCCCGAAAAAAACAAATTATTCGAGGAAAGGTGGTTGTACGTAAAAAAGGTTTTAATTCGACATTTGGAAGAAAACAAAATAAACGTTGTCTACGATAAAGCATTGGTATTATTACTACCTACGCTGTCATCAGGTAAAATAACATTAAAATATGTAAATAAAAAGCTCCCGTTGTATAAAATATATTTAATAAATATCATGTAAAATTGATATTATCTTTTTTTTTTCATTTACAGATAAACAGGATCCAATAATATTATATTTACTACCGTATAGTTTCAAAAAAAGGAAGAAATATAAGAAGAAAAAGGTTAATCCCAATGACGGTGAAGAACAAATTGATGATCAAAATGACAATCCAAATAACAGAGTATTCCTTCAGGAAAAACGAGAGAGCTTTTTTATTCACATTCGTGTTTGTAGAATACTTTAATATTTTTAATGTTCATATTTATGTTCTCTTAATTATATAGAAAATACTACTTATTACAATAATGTTTTTTCTATCGGTTATAGGAGATAAAAGATTTAGAGCAAAGTATAAGTACAATCAGAGACAAACTTAAAACAAAGAAGGAGGGGCTTCAACCTACAATAGTTGGGATAGGCGATCTTGGGAATATTTCACAATATCTTGTATTAATTGATGATGTGCGATAAAGTAGATTGTTGTAAAGATGCCTTACATCTTGCGTTCGCTGCGTCTTTCTCATTAGATAGCAAATATCCTATTCATAGTGAATTGTTTTGGATTTTAATTCCAACGATTTTTGTTAAAGTTTCACTTGGACACATCCGTTCAGAAATGTCAAAGCGTTTGCAAATTTAACAATTATTACATTTGTTTAGTGTTATTAGTAAATTTTGCTTTAATAATTGTATAAGCGTTAATTATATGAAAAGTTAAGCTAGTCATGCATTGCTGTTTTGCATGCAAGTGTAAATGTGAAAGTAATGAAATTTTATTGCTTCACATTGAGTTATCACATACGACTTCTGCGTATTTTCAGTGTACAGGGAATTGTAATAGAACATATTACTCTTTTAGAGTATTTAAAAGTCATAGATTATCTAAACATAAGGATTATCCTGAACAGGAGTCATCAATACCAAGTTATAAAAAAAAGTATTAACAAATAAATATTTTAATGATGTTACTGACAATGATATTAGTGATGAAGATTATATTAGCGATGATGAAAATTTAGACAGTGAATTATTTAATGAAAGTGAAGAGACTTATGAAGCTGGAAAAGCAAGTGAAGAGGATCCGATGCTTAAATTCATTGCATTACTGTATTCTTTCATTGATCTCAGTAAATCTAGAATCAGTTCAATAATCATTGAAGTTTCTAATCTTATTGAAACTGTATTACATCAGGTAAAAGATGAATTCAAAAAGTATTTAGAAAGTATAAATATTACTCCGGGTATTATGTGTAAATTAGAATATTATTTGACTAAAGAAAAAATTGAACAATTTACACAAACTAAAAGCGAATATCAGTATTTGAAAAAGTTTGAGGAAATTGGAACATTGATAATGCCACAGAGTTATTTATTGGGAGAGACATACGAATTAAAATTAAAGAATGACAAACAAATTTGGAAGTTTAATCCAGTAGTTGCACAATTTATACATGTAAGACGAGTTATTCAAAAGATATTTGAAATACCTGGCTTTTTTGAAGAAACTATGAAATACGTCAATGATTTGCAAATTCAAGATAAAATTATAACAAACATAATTCAAAGTCCTTTATGGAAAGAAAAAATTTCATCTTCTAAATGTAAAGTAGTACTTCCTCTTATATTATTTAGTGACGACTATGAGAACAACAATCCGTTGTCAAATCATAAAGGAATCGCAAAAACCGCTGCAGTATATTTAAGTATTGCATGTTTCCCGATAAAGTACCAATCAAAAATCGAAAACATAATACTATTTATTTTATTTAATACATTGGATCGATCTGTATATAGTAATGAACTTATTTTCACGAAAGTTGTTGAGGAATTACAGTTTTTGGAAAAAGATGGATTAGAAATCACATGTGAAAGTGGAAAAAAAAGAGTTTATTTTACTTTGACTTTGATTGTTGGAGACAATCTAGGGTTGCATCAAATGCTTGGATTCATTGAAAGTTTCAACGCAAATTATTTTTGTAGATTCTGTCTAATCCATAGAAACGAATAACAGAATGTTTTTAAACAAGACGCGTATGAGCTGCGAAATGTTCATAATTATAATGAACATCTAAAAATTAACTCTCCAAAATCTACTGGTATTCTACAAAGCTGTATCTTTAATAAGCTTAATAATTTTCATGTGACAACTAATTTGGCTGCAGATCCTATGCACGACTTATTAGAAGGTGTGTATCGCTACGATTTGAATTTAATATTAAATTATTATATTACCAATAAGATGTACTTTTCATTAAATGATCTTAATTCAGGTATCAAAAATTTTAATTTTGGTAATGATAATAAACCGGTAGAAATCAACTTAAAAAATAATTGTATGATTATTAGTTCATCAGAAATGTTAGCACTTATAAGACATATTCATTTGATAATTGGATATTTTGTCCCCGAAAATGATGATCACTGGCCATTACTTACGTTACTTAGAAAAATTGTTGAAATCGTATTCAGTAACGTAGTGCATCAGGAGACACATATACAGCTTGGTTGCTTTATAGAGAGTTATTTACATCTATTGATTGAATTATTTCCATAAAGTTTGAAACCGAAACATCATTTCATGACACACTATAAAAGAGTCATGGAAGCTATTGGTCCTCTGTGGAAAATTGCTTGCAGTCGTTTTGAAGGAAAACATCAACAAGGAAAAAATATTTCTCGTGTATCACGTTGCCGTATTAATGTTAACCGTTCTATTTGTATTCGAATAAATATATTCGTAAATATATAAATATTAAATACATATTTTTCAAATTAAGAAATTTAATTTTTTAATACTGTAAGCCATACAAAAGCGTGGTAGCTTGTATTAAATTATTCTACAACATTTATATTTATTTTTTTATTTATTATAAACAGTCAATGATTGTAATGATGCAAAAAAAATAATTTAAAATACTTAACTTATTAACTTTGAGAATTTATAAAAACGATTTTTTAAAATTTACTTCTCATACAGCCGCTAGATGATGTATTTTGGCGCTCTCGCAAGTGGCCAAACGTCTATTCAGTTAATATATAAGGACGGTCAAGATCAGATGAAATACTGAAATTACAGTTGGCGTTAGCGTTTGTCACAGTTAGGTTTACGTTAGTTCAGGTTAAGCTTGCGTAATTAAGCGATATATTATAAGTTGTTGTAAGAAATCCTTAGTTTTAAACATTGTTGTTTACATTGCGTCAAATTACGTTTAAACGTTATGTATACGTATGTGTATATACTTGTATCAATTTGAGAAAGGGCATATAGTAAGGGTGTTAAGGATTAAGAAGCTATTGTTTCTAACTAAAGTTAAATGAATTTGAAACTTTTTTTTGGAAAAAATATTACATAAATCTTACCACAACAAATTCGAAAAAGTCATATATTGAGCTTGAAAAATTCTCATATTTGATTCATAAAAATTCCCATGTTGACTTTGTAAAAATTCCCATATAACTTCGTAAAAATTTACATCCTGAGCTTGTACAAATTCCAATGTATAGTTCGTTAAAATTACTATGTTCGCTTGGAATTTTTCAATGCATCATTTGGTAAAAAATAAAAGAAAAATATTTTAATTTTTACTTTATTCATTAGTAATTTTTACTACTCAAATTTTTCCCATGTAAAACTAGTAATTTTTACACTTTTTTGCGATATTGCCAATTTACTCGAAAAAATAGGAATTTTTCCCATTATTTCCAGTATTAATTACCCACATTTTTCTATTAGTGTAGCAAAGAATGTATAGTTTTTCATCCAAGTCGAGAGATGAGCATATTGCGCAGACTTGTGATAAGTTTAGCGCAAGAGGCAGGATCGTACAAAGTATAATTTGAGAAGTTTAGTAGACTGCATTTATCAACAGCAGGGTGAATTAGTGAATGGTGTTGGAACAAGGAAGGCAAGGTAGAAGAAGCAAAATGTAGCGATCTGCAGAAAAAAACCGATCAAAGGTATAGCCACCGAAAAATTCATGGAGATACCTTTTTATTGTACAAAGTATCTGTA
>JAWWEQ010050194.1:0-12032 GCA_035583055.1 Torymus tubicola
ACGGCTTCAACCAGCAACATAGAAATACTTGAACGTTTTCAATCTAAAGTACTGAGAACTATAGTCAATGCACCATGGTTCGTACCTAATGATCTGATCAGGAAAGATCTAAATATACCGTTGGTAAAAGAAGAAATAAGTACTTTTTTTAATAGATATAAGCAACGCTTGACAAACCATCCAAACGTACTAGCATCTGAAATACTACCAAATACGCTCAAGACCAGTAGATTGAAGAAACACAAAGTCTTTTAAGGAAATTGTACCCATGTAACACCAAAGAATCTCTAATTTTAATAATTGTAATTGTAATATAAATAAATATATAGTATGTAATGCTAACAAAGATTTTGTATATATGAGTGTGAACTGTTGTGTAAACACTCACAGGCTCTGTATTATTTTTTTTATAAACTGCACTTAATGCCATACTAGACAGATTGTGTAAATATATTTAATAAAAAAAAAAAAAAAAAAAAAAAAAATATGAAATGGTTGCTCGTCCTTCAGCGTAAGTTTATGCGTGTAGGTTGTAAACATCCCAGGTTATTTAGGAAAGACGTTTCGATACTTTCGTAGTAAATCAACAAAAATAATTTTTTCTTTGGAGCTAAGATAGTGACAGTCATGGACGTTTCAATCGATCTCTGAGTCGCTTAGTTGCTCAGATGATTCGGTATCGAAGTCGACTGCTGATGGACCATGGCTTAGTTCGTTGGCCTCATCATAAACGATCCGCAATGCAACAAGGTTATTTTTGTCCAATGTTGTTTCTTTATATGAAACATTTTCATCAGCTTGATTTATGGTCATATAAATCTTTTCACGACTGGTGTCGATGAGCATCATAAGACCTTTTTGGGAGTCATAACCAATAATGCATTCTTTGATTAGTTTGGGGACGACTATGAATATCAGAGACACTGTACTGTTACCGAATTTCACGTCGAGTAAAACCTGAAGCTTTAGACAAGTTCTCTTATCACTCGTAGCGCCTCTTACGACCTTTCCGCAAATAAGGAAGGTGGGTTTACTCTTGAAAATATTAGAATGTGTTTTATAGAACTATTGTGAGATGCACGTGATCTCGCTACCTGTGTCAAGCAAAGCTTTGACCTCGTTGCCCTCTATTAAAACAGTTAATTCGGGGTATCTCAAGAATGATTGTTTGGCGGGTGAGCCTTCCACGTCGTGCAATAAGTCTTGAGGTGGATCATCGTTATTCTCATTTGAGTTTTTTAGTGCAGTTGTATACAGCTCAACTTTTTCATTTCTATACGACGGCCTGTGTGCAACTAAAGTGGTTTACGTCTAGATGTGAGTGACGCTGAGGTGCACCCGTTTGATTTGAGCCTACTGAGATACGTGGAACCGCATATTTTTTTGATCTCTCTTTATCAAAATCGAAGTCCGAGCGAATTTTAAATAGCAATTCCGTGTTGGATACGTCGCGACCCAAGAGTGCATGGCGTACCTCTCTTCCGAAGTGCCCAATCAGTTTGTGAATAATTTCTTCTTCACTATAGTCGACGTCTAATTCACTGGCAAGGCCTAGAATGTACGTCGCATATTGAACACGGGTGTACTTTCCCGAGGGTTGATACTGACCGTCTTAAATTTTCCTCCGTGCGTTTCGTTGCATGAAGAATTCCAAAAAAGTGATTTGAAATGTGTTTCAAAATCATCGAGGGACTGTACTTTTCTCTCCACCAGATACCACCAGTCTTTTGCTGTATCTTCGAATTCTTGTGTGATAAGGCATTGTAAATAAGTGGAAACTGGTTTAGTGGCTTATATATAACTAGCGAAGTACCTCCCTCGCTGACACTCGGTCGGTTCACACCTTATATAATTTAAATATAATAATATATATTTTAACTCGATTATATATATTTATTTATCTTGTGCTCGGGTGTATTGTATCATGAGATGGTAGGTATTAAAGATATTAAAATATTATATCTGTGAAATTAAAAGTAATTCTTTTCGTCATAATTTCTGCTAAATAGAGAACCAATTATTTGTTATATTACATACTTTGTTTTAAATATTTGAAAAGTTATAATATTATACGAATATTGTATACATTTATAGAATACATACATCCATATCCATATCCATAATGACTTATTGAAAGTTACTTATATAAAGGGGAAGACGAGAAAAAAAAATTAAAGGGGAAGTAGTGAAAAAAAGTCAGATTTTTATCTGCTTATTATAATAGATGTTACATTCTAGAATGCACTTATGCGAAATTGGTACTTTCACCCTGCTAGGGAAAAAAAATAGATTTTCCATATCCATATCTATGGATCTATGTCCATGTCTATAATGACTTATTGAAAGTTACGTATATAAAGGAGAAGTCGTGAAAAAAGGTCAGATTTTTATCTGCTTAATATAATAGAAGATATATAATTTATTAGAGATGATAGAAATATCATCGGTCATTCATTATCAACCCCCCTAAACTTAGGCAACTGTAATTTGATACTCCTCGGAGTCTCTTGCATAGAAATGCACGATAGCCAGGAAGTGTTTTTGAGTGTTTATAATTCGTTGCGTAACTCATTATTGACGCGACGGTTTTGCGCTTTTCCATCAATAAATTCATGGTTTTCCTTTTCTAACATGAAAACCTTTTCTTCCATGGTTGAGAACTGTTTCTGCATCTTTCGCATTGCTTTATGATGATGAATTTGAACATATTTTCTCGATTGGTTGCACATGATGAGGTGCACTGCTGACACACCGTGCTCAAATTTTCGTGTTCAGTTACTAAATATACTTGTTTGTTGCTAGTTCTCCTTGTTGGTCATTGAGAATTTTAAATTTTTCGATGGCAGCCTTTTTCCACTCCTTGTTCACTGAGTGACTACATTTGGTTGAGAAACTCTCGAGATGTTTGATTCGTTTCTGCAAAGATAAATCGCCGTGGTGATGACATCATCCTGAAGGTGCGGATAGACAGCAATATTTCAAAATTGGTTATTTGTCCGATATTTGAATCGCGAATAACGTGGTATTCGCGATCCGTGACACGTCCAAATCACAACCGTATTCGCTATCCGCGACTTGTTCGAATTGCGAATTAGGCCGTATTCGTTATTCGAACGGTTTCCAAATATCATACGTAAGTAGTAGTTATTTGAACAGCCTTCAAATATTCAATATGAAAATAATTGCTATTTGTACATCTCACAACAAATAATGAAAAACATAAACAAGTATATAATTGCTATTTCATAACTTAATTACTTAATTTCATTTGTATTAATTTATGGGAGCGTCCGCCAGAAACCAGCCAGCAAGCGCGCGCGACGCATTTTTCGTGCAATATACACTCTGTTCAAATCCCTCGTAATCGTATTCTGAGTGTCGCAGGAAAAACAAAAGCCATATCGATAGATTTTTTCCTGCTCTTTCCAATGGTTTTATTGTTTTTACTTTAAACTCTTTCTTCTGATTGCAAATTAGAGCGGAAAGTTCAGAACCATTTTTAATAAGTTAACATATTGTTCTTTTAAAATGCATAGCACCATTTGAAAGTAACAGTTATAAGTTACATACCCTAAATTTTCAAATTAGAGAAACGTAGAGCTCAAAATTAATAAGATTCAAAAGACATTTCAGAAGCTGTTTCATGTCTGTCAAAATTTTATATAATTGCATAATTATATCTAAAAATAGTATATCCTGCAACACGGGTAGAAAATGAGCTATTTCTACGTGGATGTTCTTCCCGTGTAACACACCTTTTTTAACGAGTGCGTGAAAGGGCCTTTTTGTATCCATAAAAGTTCTCTAGAGATCGTGCATTTTGAGTCGTGTACAACACAGTTAGACATGGTTCTAAGGTAAGTCGGGATTATTCGGCCACTAGACTAATTCAGCCACTTGTCTAGTTCGTTATCTTTGCTCATTTTCATTATTTTACTATTTTTCGTTAGACCCGGGTCGAAAATATCACATTCGCGTTTTTGAGCCGGGAGCGAAAGTAGTACTTTCGGCCACTAGGGTATGGCGAAATATAATAATAATATCCAAATGATAATAAATTCAGAATGATTACTTGTCTTTATTTTAGCACTTGTATTTATTAGTTAGCAAACCGGGCGCCTTTCCACACGACAAATCCTGCAACATAAGCTAAAGTGTAGTCGGAAGTCGAGCACTGAAAATAGTCGTGATCTTCCATCACTTATAAAAAGTATTCAAACCTTTATCAATCGTATCGATTTGAGCCTCCCATTGTTTCTTTCTTTCACTAACTGCTTGGATACCTTTTATGTCTATAAGCACTTTCATAATCTCACCATCAGAAATATTACAACCTTCCGGACGTTTTACTAGTGAATACGTCGAAACTAGTTTATACATTTGTATAAATAGGGCAGAATCTGGATAATCGTTTGATCCATAACAGTGGCGCATCATTTCAAAAAATCTGTAGAATAATAACTTACGCTACCGTTTAAACGTAATTTTTTATAAAAAATAATAATTTTTTTCTTAATGTAAATGTACTATTGAAGCCGGTCTGCAAAATTGATACGAATTATACGCATAAAGTTGTACGACGCCTTAACTACCAGCATCACGAAATTAAACAATATAAAATATTGAAATTCGTATATGTTCATTGTGATTGGTCAATTTAACTTATATTAATTCTACATTATAGTTATTTGTAAATTTATTAGAAAAATAATTTGTAATTATTAATATATCATATCTCTATCTAAATTCTCATTAACATCCGTTATTTATTTTCTACTACATACATAATTCCTCGGTATGGCAGTGTATGCGTCTACTCAGCCACTCCCCTACACAAACCAGATAGTCAATCCCCTTCACAAACCTCAGCGGGTCTCACGTGATCAGTTCAGTGATAGATAGAAAGTCCTTCAAAGCACCTCTCTTTTTCTAATATAAGAAGGAGTCGTCTGCTGAATCCCAAAGCGCGGGCTACACTTATTACGGGCTATATACCCTCTTTCAAATACACAATGCAAAAGTATTCTTGATTTGAACGAGTATTTCAATCATAAAGTAGTTGTGTATGAAACTCTGATAGATAGGGAACCAAGCTCGTACGGGAACCTTGGCAAAGAAAGAAATTGAATACAACTGAAATACGTGGTTTTTTCTCTGGTTGATTATTGCAACGAGAGGTTTTGCATTTTACAAGTGATTTCTTCGATCGTTGACTCGATTAATTAAAATCGAATCTCGACTTTTTTTTGTAAAAGGATGGAGACAATTATGAATTTTGAGAAGTTCTACTGCCAGAATCGTGTTCTCATTGTATAATCTTTTTATATCCTTTGAAAACACCACAAGGCTATCCTCAAATTCATAATTTTTCTCCATCTTTTTCTTGAGCTTTTCTACCAGGGTGTCTATTTGAGATTCAAGTTCTCCGATTAGCTGATCCTGTTGCATACACTCATTATCGAGGTATCTTTGTCTTTGCTCCAGAAACGATATTCGCGTATAAACACCATCGGCAAATGGACTATATGCATACACTAATCTCATGGAGATCTTAATGCAGTTCATTTTACACTGTGCAAAAACTGATTTTCAGGAAATCTATATGCACTTCGGGATTATTTTTTTTTCGTCTGTTTTTTGCTACTCGGGACCCACGTTGTTGAGCTCGAAATGTAAGATTTTGTTCTTTTTTTATAATCTTCAAGTATTTTATATCATTTATTTATTATTAATAAGTTCCCGAGTACTTAAGAACAACAAAATACAGACTATTTCCATTTTTAATTTATATTTGAATGACATCATTCGAAAGATAAGAAGTGACTATATAGGTGTAGTCAAAGACAAAGTCTGTGTATACAATTTATACTGAGAAAAGAATCTTCTTTATTAAATTCTCAATAACACATAGACAATCCAAGATAACGCCGGGAGTGGGTTGCCTTCCGAGAAGCCTCCTGATAAAAACTTAGAAATAGCTTTTAAATGCCATCCAAAAAGTAAAGTTCATGTTATTATCTGCCTTATTTGTGAAAATGTATACCATAAAAGTGATTATGAGAAGATAAAAAACAATGACAAAAAATATATCAGTAACGTATTGGTGATATGTCCCAACCACGTGAAATTAAACCTTTAAAGAACAATGAAATTAAACTCAATGAAGCAGCTAAAATACTTATCGCACAAATAAAAAGTGAAAAGGGAGAACAAATAAAGCATACGATTCTGAATAAATTATCTATTATCTCCGAAAATACACATAAATCAATGGATACTGACAAACACAATGTTCGATACTAACCGAAAATACACATAAATCAATGGATACTGACAAACACAATGTTCGATACTAACTGAAAATACAGAACTCGAAAATCAACAAGTTGAAATCCAACTACTAAAACAATTATGGACTTTGAAAAAAAGTGTTATATTTTAATTAAAGAAAAAGATACACAAACAAAACGTGTGAAAGTAAGTGAATAACCGTGACATTGAAATATGCAGTATTGTTCACGGCGCAGTCACCTAATAGGTGCCTGTAGTTTTGATCTATTATTACCGTTTATAGTGTGCCTCGTATGAGTGACAGAGTATTTCACATATGGACTAGGATTGTTGAGTTTTTGGTGTCGCTATCTTCTTAAAGTTGGTAGCAAGGCTGTCTTTTCTTGATAGCGTATACCTTAAGCTTTTAATCTTTGTGAAATTGTATTGATTTTGGTACTTAGTTATTCTTCTAACCCCGCATCACAATAAAGCTAAAATGGATGATCTGTTTGAGGCTCAACAAACTCTTCAAAGAAAGATTGCTAACGCCTTCACTACTTTTAAATCTAAAGCTAGAAATAGAATGACGCGTGGGTCAGCCAAAGTCAGTATTGGCAGGATAGATGAAAATTTAAGAACTTTTCAATTCAATCATTCCACAATTATAAAATCGGAAGAAGTAGATGAAAATCATGCTTATTTTACTACAAATATGCCGGAATTAGTTGAAGATTCTTATTATGATCGCCAAGGGGAATTTGTCGATTTTATCTACTCTTTAGATCAAGCCGAAAGGTTAAATCAAGCTCCAACAAATCATGTGCCTGATTGGACTCCTAATATTGGCCTGACTGCCCCGTCATTCTCCCATGCTCTGCCTAAGATTGATTTACCCGAATTTGGGGGCAAGTATGATGAGTGGGAAAATTTTCGTGACGTCTTTCGTTCCCTTATTCACCGTAGAACTGATATGGCTGCTTCAGTCAAATTATATTATCTCAGAACGCATCTTGATTGTGAAGCGTTGGGTAAAGTTAAGAGTTTAGCTCTGTCCGACGAAAATTTTGAAAAAGCGTGGGAATGTTTAACTGATTATTATGAAAACAAACGAAGATTGTTTACATCCCACCTCTCTTCTTTTCCGTGAAACCAATGAAGGCTGACACGTCCTCAGAACTCAAACGCTTGTATAAGGAGACTTTCAATCCTCTAGAAAGCTTAGACTCCTTAAACAGAGCCAATTCTAAATACGAAGATCTAGTCGTATTTTTAACCTCAAGTAGGTTCGACTCAATGATTAGGAGAGAATGGGAGAGGCATCTGGGAAGTGCTAGTGTGCCACCCAGTCACGCTCAGCTAAAAGACTTCGCACAAGTCCAGATTCTTACGTTAGAATCCATTGGAGGCGGTGCTAAGTCTATCAATATGTCCCATTATAACCCAAGTAAGCCCAAAGAGAAACATGTCGCTGTACATTCCACACACACTGTTCGGAAAAGCGTCGCATGCAAATCGAAAGCACCGAACTGTGCAAGGGTGATCATTTCACTTCTGCTTGCAAGGAAATCCACTCCAAAAGTGCTTCAGAGCGCAAATCTCTCATATTTGCAAAAAATCTTTGTCTAAATTTCTTAGGTAAGCATTCTCCTAACGAATGCAAACCTTCAAGGTAATGCTGCATCTGTAACAGCAAGCACCACTCTCTTCTTCATGAAGCATATACCTCTGGGCATTCGTCATTAGGGAATAAAACCAGCGAGAATTCTGTAGTCAATTCAACTTAGGTATTTAAACCTAACTCCATCAATGGGGCAGTCACTATGTCGATTGGTATTTCTACTAACCACACTAAAGGTGTGCTGCTGTCTACCGACATGATACAGGTTCAAGGTTCAACTGGTATTAAATTATTTGCACGAGTATTCATTGACCCTTGTTCACAGGTATCGCTTGCTACTCAATCGCTCACCCAAAAACTACGGCTCAAACAGAAAACCGTAAATGTTACAGTGTACGGTATAGATGATAACACTCTCGCCAAAAAGTCAGTTAACTTGACAATCAGCCCTCGTTTTACTTCTAATTTTACTTGTGACTTGGACGCCTTCGTGTTTACACGCATTTCTAATTATTCGCCGCCTCAAGCTGCTTCTATGGCAGCACTCAAACGCATTCAAGGTTTGGAATTAGCTGATCCGTCCTTTGCCGACAACACTGGGATCGACATTCTACTAGGCGCCTCAGTGCACGCTCAAATCATCCAGCACTAATTAGTAAAAGGCGAACTTAACGAACACATTGCGAACACATGAAGTCTTCGCTAGGCTGGTTACTCTCCGGCAACGTAGACGCACTTAGCTGCCTGCATGAGCCCAGTCTCCAGTTACCATATCCCTGAGAACTCTTACCTAGGAGTAATCTTACAGGATTTTTGGAGGCTGGAGGAATTACCCCCGAAAACCATTTCGACTGATGAAGACCAAGAGTGCGAAGCGCACTTTGTCGCTAATCACTTTCGCACTCCTTCTGGCCGCTATGGGGTGAGATTACCGTTTAAAAATCCGAATATTTTGCATCTAGCACCGGCCCCAATTTACTGCCGAATCTTTTCGATCTGGTATGTCGATGGCGTGTGTACAAGTATATCTTTACTGCAGACATAGAGAAAATGTATCGGCAAATTGAAGTTCATCCCGACGATCAAAAATTTCAATCGATACTTTGGCGCAATGATTCTACTCAGCCGATTCAAAGGTTTCGATTAACTACTGTCACGTACAGTCTAGTATGTTCTCCGTATCTCGCCTCGCGCACAATAAAACAACTAGCTAATGACAACAGTCATGAGTTTTCATTAGGTTCAGCAGCTATTAAACAGGAACTCTATATGGACGATGTGCTCTCCGGTGCTCATTCATTGGATGAGGCCAATGCTAAATAAAAAGACATAATAGATATCCCCAAGGTGGGCGGTTTTCCCATTCGTAAATGGTCGACAAACTACGTCACCTTGTTAAAATGGTTGCCCCCCTCCCCCCCAAGTTGGTCGCCTTGGATCCGATAGCTTTTCATGATCCAAGTTCATCTGTATCAGTGCCAGGTCTATCCTGGCTTCCTCAGACTGATCTCTTCCAATTTACAATTGACGCATCCCCAATCGTGAGTACTGTTACGAAAAGGTCAGTTTTGTCGAAGTTTATATATTTGCGCGGATATTGGACCCGCTAGGTTGGTTGGCTCTGGTGGTGATTATAGCGAAGATATTGATGCAGTCTATGTGGTTGTTGAAAATAGGATGGGATGATGCGCTGCCCGATGATACTGTTTCACGATGGGTGACTTGGTAGAGCGAGATTTCTACTCTCAACAAAGTCACCATCCCTCGCTCGTAACCAATTCTGCGAATCTGCTGATTTTCTCGAAGTACACGGCTTCGTCGATGCTTCTAAGCAGGCATATAGTGCTGCACTGTACTATATTTACAATTAGTCTACCACTCCAGAGTGCATATTACTATGCAACTAGCCAAAACTAGAGTTACCCCTCTCAAAACTGTACGCATCCCTCGTCTGGAGCTGTGCGTAGCTCAGTTACTGTCTCACGGTTTGGTTCGAGTAGTTGGTAGGTTATCTCAGTCGACTCTCAGCGAAGAGTCTAAGCACCCCTACATATTGCCCGGCAAGTGCGAACTAGTTGCTCTGTTATTTCGTGATTGCCATCTTACTACTCTTCACGGTGGCATTCAGTTAACACTTGAAACTCTGTGAATAAGATACTGGTTGCTCAGAGGTAGGTCAGCCGTCAAAACGGCAATTCACAAATGTGTGACCTGTCTTCGATATTCCGCAGTTACTCAATCTCAGTTAATGGGCGATCTTCCTGCAGCGAGAGTTAACCCCGGATATCCTTTCGAACGTTTCGGCACCGACTATGCTGGCCCAATAAAGATAAGATTACCCAAATCTCGTGGAAAGGGCACTCTTGATGGCTACATTGCCATCTTTGTATGTATGTGCACTCGTGATGTACATATCGAGGTTGTGGAAGACTACACCAGCGAAGCCTTTATCGCTGCCTTTCACCGTTTTACTTCTCGCCGAGGCCACTGTAAACAGTTGTATAGCGACCAAGGTACCACCTTTGTTGGAGCTGATGTTCAATTAAAAGAACTTTTTCGTGAGTCGGCGAGCTACTTTAAACCGATTATAAACTCAATCTCTAAGCTGGGCACCGAGTGGCACTTTACCTGCCAGCCCTCATTTTGGCGGCCTGTGGGAGACTGCCGTCAAATCCACAAAGCATCACCTGCGTAGAGTTATAGGGGAACAAGTATTGACTTTTGTGGAGCTATCCACCCTGCTATGTACGATCGAGACCTGCCTCAACTCGCGGATGCTCTGTGCGCTTTCAGATGATGCTACCGATTTACGACTTTTGACCTCACCGCACTTTCTTACACAGCGCCCGTCTTTTCTATTTACCGAACCAGACTTAAGCGAGCAGAACACCCCGGCGAGCAGACGCTGACAGCTTATCTTTCAAATGGCGCAACAGTTTTGGAAGAGATGGTTTGTGGAATATCTCACGTCTCTAAACCAACGTCAAAAGGGTTAGATAAGGAGCGCTCTATTCAGGTCAATGACCTGGTACTTATCAGGAGTGAGATTTCGCCACCAGCTCAATGGCCTCTGGCCCGCGTCATCGAAATTCACCCCGGCAGAGATGGCCTGTCACACGTCTGTACTCTGTGTACTGCCACTTCCGTTCTAAAACGCCCCGTCCTCAAGCTCGTGCTGCTGCTACCAGCCGAGTCCGAACAAGTCTAAAACCTTGTGACTGCTAACGTCTACCGTACTCTGGTTCGGTAACCCTTAGCGTTGATATAATGTCAGATCTCACGTGCCTTACTATGTATATTTTGTAATTTGCGATTTTGTAATATTAGGGTAAGTTTTGTAATTTGTAATATTAAATTTGCGAGACGAATTTGTTATGATAGATGACTTACTGTACCGTTATTGTGATTCATTTCATTAAACCAATCGATAGTTCACGATCGCCTTTAATCTATAGTAATCATTCGTACGTTACACGAAGGTAAGCGGAATGTTCACGTCGCAAAGTCACCTACCCATAATTCTAAGATGTAAACAAAGATCTGGCTATCGTCGTCTAGTCAATCACGACGCGCGTTACTAAGTGTGTGGCCGCATGAATTTTGCGATCACTGGTTCTAATAACGCCACTGCTTGGGAAGCTCTTGAATCTCGCTACGATCAAAAGCGATTACTTGTCCAAGGGCATCTGAATGCGCTCCTCCATCTCTGTTCGCTCAAGGATGAGTCCCCCTCTGGCATCCAGCAGCTGCTTGACGTGCTCGAAAGTCATCGAAGCCAGTTGCGGACGCTTGGCCAACCCGTAAAGAGTTGGGACGATTGGTTCGTCACTCTAGCATCCGCTGCTATGGACGTTGGAACTTGACGAGCGTGAGAGGAAGAACTCGAAGGAGAAAGCAAATTCAATAATGATACCTCACCATCCTTTACACAACTAACGTCGTTCCTACAACGCCGCTCCAGGACTTTAAAATCTCTCGAGACTGAGCAGCAGAATCGACCAGCAGGGTCATCAAAGAAGATGGGCAGTTCTACTTTCAAACTAGGACTCTTCCGACCCTGCGTTGCCTGTAAAGGGTGGCACTACCTAGGACATTGTGAGAATTTCAAGGGTCTCGCTCCTAACGAACGTCGGCGCGTTGT
>JAWWEQ010050195.1:0-12027 GCA_035583055.1 Torymus tubicola
GTTACACCTCTTAGGCGTCACTTTATGCCCACTGGCTCAACATTTTAGAAGTTATAATGTGGGCGTAAAATGTAATTCTACACGCAAGGTACGAAAAATTGTATTACGTCAGTCAAGTCAATTGTTATGGGTACTTGACTACAATAAACTGATTTCAGTACTTTCTTGTGTTTGATTTATATAGAAGAATGAAGAAATTTGATACATTTTGCAAAACAGTCATACAGTTGTTTTGAGGAGTAGTTTGCATTACTTGACGATCGATAATTGATTTCACAACTTTCATTTGTTTGATTTACACTGATTAATTTAATGTATATTATTATATCTTATATATACATAGATTATACAGAAAAAACGTCTATACTTGCCTTATTTTATACTTTCGTTGAAAGTTTTATATTAACAATATTATTATTTTTAATACTTTTTATAAATATTTATATACTTGGTTATTTTTTATATTATTATGATTTGGTTAATTGTTTATCGAGTTTAGGAATGTGCTTCGTATTATTCCTACAACATCCTGTTCTCGGACTCTTCGCTGAATTTTTCAACCAATTTTTTTTCATACTTTAATTGCTCTTCTTATAAATGTCCCAATTTCTATAACTCTGGTTGCCATACTTAGCTCCTTTTATGGAGCATATTGCTCGTAGCGCCGCGGTACTTGAACATTCCCAAGGTAGTGGCGCTTTTATGTACTATGTTTAGAGTGGAATGTGTCGGAACAATGGCTTGCGCAGTTGCGCTAGCGCATAGAATGCGCTCGTATCCGGTGAAGAATTTGGTGTGAGCCCTGCTCATCTATGTGCGTGTGTATCTGTGATACAGCAGCGGTTAGCATGTAGTGTGTTGATGCGCTCAGGCTACCTGCTTCCGGTTGATGGCTGTTGATATCGCTCCGTCTTATAATTTATGACATGTGGTACCTTTACTTTTCTTTTTTTATTTATTTATTTTTTATTTACTACGGACTAGAGAGTTTATTTATTATTGACTATAGTACTCGCTAGTTCGGTGTACTTAAGCTAAAATTGTAATTAAAGACAAAGTTTATTTTCGGCAATCAATTCTAACGGTTGAGATTTTTACCATTTATATGTACTTTATGAATTTTTGTGATAATAATTATAATAGGCTAAGCGTTTTTTTTTTAATTTTTTTTATAGTTTGCTTTTTTTTCGGTATATGTTGATAAATAATTAGTCTATATAATAATTAATATAATAGAATTAGTCTTAATACTAATAATTTTAAGTCTTTTTAGAATCTGAATGCTTCCCTCTGGTTGTGCTTGAGTTAAGATAGATCGATTGTAATTCGCTATAACGATAATTAGTTACTTATATGAAAATAATAATGAATTCTGCATAACATCATTACTCATTACTATTATCTCATTAGTATTGTCTTATATTGTTTTGTTAGTAACGCCCTAGCAAAACAAAAATTGAACGTTTTCGTTCATTAATACGTTAGCCTAATGGAAGCTTCTTTTGTTTTGCCTGAATAAGTTTTCAAACATTTTTCCTTTCTTTTTTTTGTAATAATAATAATAATAATAATAGCTATATTTATTTTGGTATATGAAGGCTTCGTTTGCAAGTCTTTTATAGATATGAATACTTGAATAATTTTCAAAGGTATCAGAAAAAATAAAAATAAGAATAGATATTAGTAACAATCTATCTTAAAAATAAAATACCGTAGGATATTAAATATTTTTAAGATATTATATAATTATTCTTATTACTAATAGACTTAGTTTTTTTTGTGCATCAAAAATTTTTTGATATTCCACTATGATTAATATTGACTTCCAGCTACGTTGTTTTCATTACTCATATTTTAATTCAACATATATCATCGTATTGTTATTAGTAATGGCTCTTATGTAATATGTAGAAATTATCATTTGACGAATTTATTTTTTTTTATTCTTATTATAGCTGTATTAATTTAATAGTTATTTGCGATTTGACTTGTACTGCATTAATTTGTTGCTATACGTGCCCGTGAAAACTTCTTGAAAAAAATTGCGGCCCTATATACTCACGGTCGGTTTTACCGTGTTTGGGCTTTTTCAGTACGTACACCATTTCCCCTTCACGAAAATACGTAATGTTTTGGCGTTGGTTGTAATAAAACTTTGATTTATATTTTGATAGTGCTAGATTCATCGCGGCAGGTGTTCTTAATTCTGCTAGTGCGCATGCTGTGTCAGCTAAATATTCATCATGCGAAGAATATCACAAGCCCTCGTGTATTCTTGCGTTGTAAGAGTGTTGGGGTAGGGGTAGGAGCTCGTCCCAATTTTTATAGACTGACAAGTATGGTTTCAGATATTCATTGACAGTATGGTGCATCCTCTCGATTCCTCCGTTTGATTGTGGGTGATAGGCAGTAGTGCAGAATTTATTTATTTTAAACATACGTGCGAACTCTTCCAAGGTTCTATTCATAAAGTGCGAGCCTTGGTCTGATATTAGCGTAACTGGGGGTCCAAAGTAGCTGATAAGCTTATCCGCTAAAACTCGAGTTACTTCTTCTGCCGTGGCTTGCTTGACAGGTGTTAATATACAGTACTTGCTAAAGTTGTCCTGTATGGTTAGTATGTACTGGTTATTACTTTTCGCCGGCTCTTTGGCCCCAACGAAGTCAATTGATATTTTTCTGAAGAGTCTTGAGGGCGTATCTGCGATTATCATGGGCAGCCGTGTCTTGACACGTACAAGCTTCTGCGTTTGACAATCAGGGCATCCTCGTACAAATTGGCGTCCGTCCGATTGCATGTTTCGCCAGTAGAACTCATGTGCTAGTTTGTTGCTTGTTTTCGTAAACTCTTTATGACCGTCTGTCGATGACTCATGATATTCTTTGATGATTCTATATCGATCTTCAACTTTTGGTACCGGCAAATTATTTTTAAAAAAGACTATTGAAATTCCCATTCCTTCGAACTCTTTATTACATTGATCTCTCAGCATACTCCATTCTGGCAGCGGTAGTACGGCCAAGTCTTTGACGATGCCTACAGATCGTACTTCCATCTGTGCTACCTGCTGCTTTAATTTCCGTATGCATCATCTTATGTCTGAGAGCAACGGCATTTTACCTGTCGTTACAAGAAATAGAAGGTGCTGTGCCTTCTATTTCTCATGGAAAACATGTCGAGCACATTGTGGAAAATATCAATTCCTATGTAAAAAATGCTCAGCTTTCGATCTAGAGGGTCAAAGAAAAAAATTAAAGCTATACTTTTTGAGATCGCAAGGAGCTCTCTGTCATATGTCGAGTACTTTATATCGGGTCCTCTCACAGTGTGGCCAGTAAACAAATATATATAGTAATTAAAACCCTTATTAATGTGGCGATTAATCGCCACAACCTGGCTATACTGTCCTCTCAAGCACCTGGACCATCCACATATGCAGGCGAGATCCTTCCCAATTTCTCCTTGGCCCAGTATTGCTCCGAGGGCAAAATCACTGGCATCAGTAGTGACTCTGAACTCCTTGATCATGTTGGGGGGCCCCCAACACTGGCTCGCTGCATAGTACTTCTCGGAACTTGTGGAATGCTTGTTGCTGCTCATCCGTCCAAACCAACTCTGGTTTAGTCTAGTCGTGTCGCTCCCTTAATATCTTTGAAAGCGGTCCTGAAATTTTTGCAAAATCCTTTACAAATCGACGATAGTATCCCGCTAACTTTCGACTAATTGCCGCTACTTTCGAGCCACGCCGTCCGTTGTATCTACCAGGTTCCCTTCGGTCGGAATTTCGTGTCGCACTCTGTATACGTTACCTTGGAAGCGTTGCCGGGTAAGAAGTATGTGCTGGCGGAGGCGTGGGATACGTTGTGTAAATAATCGGTGCCTGATTCACTGGTGGCGTGGTTTCAGATTTCCACTCGCCATTTCCCTTGCTCTATGCGGATGGCTTCCGTTATAGCCTCTCGTAAAATACTTGAATTACTAGCTCTGACCTGGTGCTGCAGCGCTCCTCTTAATCCAACGAGGAACTGTTCTAGGGCTCCATAAGGAAATCCATAAGCGATCGATCAGCGCCTTAAGAGTTTTGCAACCGATTAAGTAAAATTTCGACTCACTGGCCATAGCTGCCTACGCTTTCTTCAGGGCCTTGTTTCACTACTTTTATTTCCGACAGAGTCTGATCCGTTGCTTCGATATGGCAATACTGGAGATTCATGTCTTTTATAAGGCTCGGGAAGGTTAGGTGTCGGTGCTGTCGGACCCTGATACGTTTGTGGATTCCCATACCTATCATCGAATTGTCCCATGTAGACACGGTCCTTACCACCAGTACCTTCAATACCACGGTGATGTATATAGCTGAGATCGTTATCCCTTTCCCCTGGGTTCATGAAGTCATTGGGGTATGACGGCGCTGCCCGAGGGCGAATTTTTCCTCCTTTTTCAAAGGTCGAAATCTGGAGTAGGTTTTGGCAGAAGCCCAGTTCCATAGGGTGTCCTCCGTTGCATATTATTTGACAGGTGAGAGAAAATGTGTTTTTTCCTCTGAATGCGGTTTGTCCCTGGGACTGTGGATGCTCCTTAATCAACCCTTCGTGTAATCTTTCTGTTGATGTAGTGGAGGCGGCTTCAAGTTTTTCTTCTACCTCCTGCCTCCATTTCTCTAGCTCGACCAACGTGCGTTTGGCGACTTCAAACTCGTCTTCGCTAAATGCCTCGGTCCCTATCGTTACTACCTTATCCAGGTTTTAGTCCTCGCATTATTATGTCCAGATCGGCAGATTCAGCGCGGGTTGCATTTCTAATTGTGCTCGAACATCCGGTTTCAGTTTTATGTAACGCTCTTCACCGAGGACTGCTATATATTGATGGTCTTTCGCGAGGTTAGGGTCTAGTCCCTTTGCTTCGTCCTCTAAGAGTACAAAATGGCTTTTATTCCCGTCAGTGGCGCTAGTACCCACTTTTTTGCTTTTCTTGAAGTCTTACATAGTGCGAAATTTCTATGCTGTTATAGTATACTTTTGTCTCCGTGTTCTAGAACACTTTTTTCTTTCTTATTCTCGGGAAAGTTGCCTCGGCAAACTCTATCAATAGATCAAAGCGACGGCTATGGGTAGTCGTGATTTCCGAGTCTTGGAGTAGATTATCCTACGTTTCCTCTTTCCGGGTGACTGAAATTTTACGCGCGTCAAGTTGCTCGTTGATAGACTTTAACCGTGCCTCTAGCGTGATTTTTTCCTCGAGTAATTTACAGACAGTCGTTCTTTTTTCTCGCCTTTTCCTAGTTTCTCGCCGTATATTTTTGCCGCAGTAATTCATACAAATTTTTTTTTTCTTTTGGTTACTCATCCGATTGTCTATTCTTAAGGAAACTGTGGTCGCTGCTAAGCATACCTCGGGAGATGTCGCTACTAAGCTGACGTCAGGCATATCGTAGAGTGACCGCTACTCAAGGTTTCCTTCAACTGTTAATTGTAAATAAGACTTGAAATTCATGATCAGCGACTCCGATAAAAATTTGAGTCTGAAAAATATAAGAATCTAAATTGTTTTACTTTTACGCACATGTTTCTCTTTAAATGACTGATATAGAGGATTTATGACACGTTTTTGTCCCCTACTAATTGTTTTTCTCCTTTTATCATCCAACAGTAATCTGCCAACATATTTATATCCCACCGTCGTTGAAATCTGCGTTCGAACTCTTTCAAATCTTGATGAAACCTTTCACGTTGCTCTTCACTAATGTTCCCGTTATTTTCGGGAAAGCGATCAACGTGTGAATCAAGAAAATGAACTTTTAGGTTCATGAGACAGCCCAATATTTCAAAATTACGTACCGTTCTTTTCACAATATTTATGTAATTAAAGTTTTTTGTATAACCCAAAAACTTTGTTGATACCTCTTTAAAACTTAACGATGCTGCTTTCTCAACATCATTCATTGTTCATCACCAGTCAGTACTCGGTGAAGTAGTCCTCAGTTTCTCAACTACGAAACGTTGATGCAGAGTTCTCGTCGTGTCGATCTTCGTGGAAACTCGTCTCTACCTAATTATGCCCTTGCAACGGGAAAGACCGATAAAAACCTATCGTCCTTGGGTACTCCAGACCACTAACAGTACTCAATCGACAGCCACAATGCCAATCCACATTACGGCTAGTAACAATTAAGGTTATGTAACTGGTAATTCGTAGACTATGCCAACACTGATCCCATCTTATTCGTATTTCCAACCACTTCCTACAGCAAATATGTAGAACCTATCGAGCCACCCTCCGCCTCATTTTCCATCCACCTGTCAAAATACTACCCTAACTACGTCGAATGCTGTACCAGTGATACCGTAATATAATATTCCTCGTATAGGAAATATTGCTGGTGCACCTCCGTACAATTATTTAGGTTTTGCCCGAAATTTATATCCTCTGTGGTATCCACCATAGTTAGCTCTACCCGTCGGATCGAGCACGTGGTGCGGAGATCAATCCATTCCGTAGATTCCGCAGAATATGACGTTTCAACAACCCTCAGGTAATAATTCTGTGCCAACAAGCACTCTCGCAATGGTAACAGAACACATGTCACAATACCAGTGCAAGTGTTGCACATGATGATTCACGTTTGATTCGACTACTTCGAGACTGGAAAATCTGTTTTACGGAAAAATGACTCGATATTTCTAAGGTTGCTGCCAGTGATTCTTCAAGATCAAGAGTAGACTTGGTTTCTACCTTTGGCAATGGATTGGAATATATTTGGAACCAGATTTCCAACTTAGACTAGAAGGTGAAATTCGGAATCCAACTCAAGGTCCAGGAGAGACAATGGCTTCGTTTGTAGCCGTCTTGAGACTATTACTGGATAAAACCGACCAATTGGCCTTACAGGACAACTCGATCGAGCTTTTTGTCGCAATTAATTTAATACATTCCAAGAATTATTGCAACTGGAACAACAGGAAAAAGCCACAAAGGAGTGGGAGAGGAACTATAAGCCACCACTACCCCCGGATGCGTCAATGTTTCCCAATGTTGCCTTTTGCCCTTTAGAAGATGCTTAACTCAAACGCATACCTAGAAATTTGGAAGGATCAAAAATAGCTGCAAAAATAGACAATGGACAGAATGAGATAGCTGCGAAAAACGCAACGGGCGTACTAAATAATACGAACTCTCTAAATACACTGCCGCCAGGCAGCTAGGGTCCAACCTATGGAAATTTTCTATGCTGGTGTGTAAACAGTTAGGACATTGGGCCCTATCTTGCTCTCAACGAACGGGAAAAATTTGCTTTTAATGCGACACAAAGGATGTGATGATTCGTATCGGTCCTACTTGTAAAGTGGAGTTGAGATACGGCCAAGGGGGAAACCAATAAGAACCGATATAATCCCCTTAACCGATAAGGCCCCAAATGATAAAAGCGCTAGTACTTCGATTGAAATAGTGTCTCACCCGATCGTGCAAAGGGAAGAGGAAAATCGTGATTTTACCGTTATGGAATCGAACGAAATCGTAGGAGAAAAGAAAACATCATCGAAGACTACCTCAATCGTGTGTGAATCTGCTATGGGTAGATTAAATGTGCCGAAGAAAGAAATGTTAACGTCAGCTGATCAGGGATGACCTACCGAACTGTCGTCAGATAAAGCATTTTCGCAAAACTGTTCATAAACAGACAATGGAAAGTAATTCCCCTACACAGTTAACCCCAAAAAACCCTCCCGCAGAAACCCCCACCCCCACAAAAACATTCCTGACCCTCAAATGCGAAGACCCAGAAATCGGTTTAATTGGTAGCAATTTTGACACCGCTCCCATCGCGGATTGTGATAATAGGTTGTATCTTAGTATAGAAATTGCGGGTAAATGTTACTTTGCCTTAATCGATACAGGCGCTGTAGCATCATTTATAGGTTTCAAAGTAGCTGATAGTATGCCGCAGAAAATTGTTACTACAGAATCGTAAATAATCCTACCAAATGGACAATTAGAAAGGATCAAGGGTATCGTAGACATAACATTTAACATAGATGGCGAATCTATAACCATTCCCATTAGATTAGTAAATCGGCTAGACTATGATATTATATAAGGAATGAATGTTTTGCCCAAACTAAAAATTAGAGTAGACTTAGATAAGAGATCCTGGTATACGGATAAGAAAATATTTCGCCCGTTCCTTTCGAAATTAAAGGACCCAGGAGTAATCGTAGCTACAGCATGTATCGGAGGAGTTTCAGAACTGACTCCTGAAGAACAAGGCGATATAAGCTGCTTGAGAGAGAAATAGCTTGTTGCAAAATAAGAAAAGTTGTCAGTCGCTCACATGACTCTGCATAAAATAGATGTGCATGGTAGTGCGCCAATTAAGCAACCTCTTCGTCGTACGTCTTCAAAACTGTTGACTCAACCCTATGAAGAAGTTGACAGATTATTGGCGGAAGGGATAATTGAGCCGTCCGAAAGTCCGTGGAGCAGCTGCCGGGTAATAATCCCGAGAACAGATGGAAGAATTCGTATGCATATCAGATGTGTATCGACTATCGACCTATAAATAATACAACTAAAAAGGATGCATATCCATTACCCCATATTGATTCGGTTTTGGATAATCTTAGAAATGCTCGTTATTTATCAAAAATATATTTATTTTCAACCTACCATCAAACACCCCTTGAGGAGAAAAGCAAGGAGTACATGGCCTTTGCAATGCCTGATAAAGGACTTTACCAATTCACCCGTATGCCGTATGGCTTCACCAATGCCCCAGCAACGTTTCAGCGAGGCATGGATAGAATATTCGGACCTGCATATTATTCTCATGTTTTCGTTTATATGGATGATGTCATCGTAGCGACGAATAGTTTCGAAGAACACAAGTTTTGGCTCGACAAAGATCTACATGAACTAAAGGAGGCCAATCTTACAGTTAACCTTGAAAAATCGCAATTGGGTTACACAGAGATCAAATATCTAGGTTATATAGTTAACCGAGAAGGACTAAAGGAAGATCCCGATAAAATTGAACCGATATTGAATTTTTCGGTTCCTCGTAATATCAAGCAACTTCATAGTTTCTTAGGTATGATAGGGTGGTACGTCTGATTCATAAAATCGTTAGCAGAAATAAGACTGCCATTATCGAAATTACTGCAAATGAACATACTATATGAATGGGGAGAGAAACAGCAAAGGGCTTTTGGAAAATTACTCTTAATGTTAACCCAGGCTCCTATCCTCGCTTGCCGAGACTTCTCGAAACCATTCTGTGTTCAAACAGATGCTACTAGCTATGCTTTTGGAGCAGTTCTTACTCAAAATTTCGACGGATAAGACCATCCTATGGCATATGCATGTCGAACTTTAACGAAAGCTGAACGAAATTACACGGTGACAGGAAAGGAATGCTTTATATGTGAAAAAGAAAATCCTAAAATATTTTTTTTAAATTTCAATTTTTCAAAAAGTTATAAACAAAAAAATTTTTGACCTACTTTTCTTTAAAATTGCTTTATTTCCGTAAATAATTATTAAAAATTAACAAAATTTTAATGGTGGGTTCTGAAACAGTGTCAAAATTGAAAAGAACATTATTCATATTAAAAAAATTTAATTTATCAATAAATAATTAATTTTGCAATAAACAATTGACAATTTACCTAATTTCTCCTTGTGTTAACAAAATTTTTGTTGAAAGTTTTTATTCTGTAAAGTATATACTAATCATCTGTGCAAAAACATTTTAGAGCACTCCATCCAAATAAAAGGTACGAATGTTTAAACATTGCCGTGAATATGCGAGAGTGCGGCTAAGGCCGGAGCGCAGTGCCGAGCGACCGGGCGCCCGTGCCCACGTATGTCCTTAGGCTTTTACATATCTTATAAAAGGTTTACACAATTTTTAAATAACTACGTCTACTAATTATTATTTATTTTTAACTATGATTTATTCTTTTTTACTTTTATAACTGTAGATTCTGAGTAGTTTAAAAAAAGTCTTATATTCTAAAGAATTCAAATCAAATGGTTTGTTGTAATATTATTATTCTAATGATTTCTATGATTACTTCTTCAAATCGATAATCTCGAGTAAATTGTATTATTGAAATTTCAATGACTAAACTTATTTTCGTGTGACTCCTAATTCCTGACTTAAGTACAGACAACGCGCGCATCCCGGCTGAAAATAATTATAAAGATTTAATACATAATTATATTACATATTAAAACACTGTAACGTCCGACGGTCGCGTCGACCCTAATATCGACCGTCGTACGTTGTATCTTAATCGTTGGTAAATCTACATTACATATTTTCGTATTTCGAGTCTTCTATTTGTTTACGAAAAATATATATATAGTAGAAATTGTATTATCAATTCGCGAAGGACGCGGCATTCTCGCTCGTCTCAAAGATAATGCTTGAAAGCTTAAGTATCTCAGCTCTCCCGTGCCGAGTGCTATTGCGCTGCGCGCATGCGTAGAGGGCAAAGAAGCCCGTGCACGGTCGAGCGAGTACGATCATTTCGCGGCTGCCGTACTCGCGACTTTGTTCGTGTTAGCCGAGGTCGGCTGCTGCTGTTGTCATCTCAATTGCTGCTGAAGTGCAGCTGGGTGTTCATGGACGGGCTCCTCCTCGAGTAGGTTCTGTGATGGCTTGTTGGATCTGCTATTAATTAGTCGGAGAGGCGGTGTACATTCGGTGAGTCCACACGCGTTCCTAACCTCTGCAACCATCATCTTAATTCGTTTCTTTCTTGCTTTTTCAGATGCAGCATGGACGTAGCGGCAAGTCAAGATCTATACTCTTTCAGGCTTCTCCAGGGTTCTTTACTCTTCAGGTATTTATTTTGCTAAGCAGATTGACTCATTAATGCTTTTTAGATGTGCACTTTTGTGTGGTGCACCTACGGAGAAGTTGAGGTAAACAGAGCAGTTCTTGTGCCCTCTTGATATGTCTACCACTGCATCTGATGGATGGCGTAGAGGCTGTCTCCAGGATGGAGCTAGTGGTTCAGCAACATCTTCATCTACAGTCTTCGTCGCAGCCAGGGCATAGTGATGCTCCTGCTGGTTGGTCTTCTAGCTGTTTCAGACTGCTTCGGATGTCTCATCTCCAGGAAGTGTTAGTGCTTAGCATGTGAGGGGTTAGGTTTTTAGGGCTAGGGATGGAAATTATAGATAAAGTGTGTGTGTGTGTGTGTGTTGTTAGTGCGGGTAGTTTAGTTTTCAATAAGAATAGCTAATTAAGTCTCCTCAGGATGGCCAGCTTCGTTTTAGGGGTCCTTTACGTGATAAGTACACTTTTTGTGTACTGTGCAGGCCTCCTAGGGAAGCATCGCTTTCTCATATTACCACAAGTGTGACTGTTTAGTCAACTGTCTCTTTCCATTGTATCATCGCAATTTGCCATGTTACAAACTCCCCCCTTCCAAAGTGAATTAGAGTTTACTTACGTCGAATTTGGACGATAAAATAACAAATTAATATGTACATGATCAGGCAAGTCGAATCCCTTTGGAAGAGTGGTGAGCACTATACAAGTCATGGTGGGGGGTCTAGAACTAATACGAATGTAGCGTGCTAAATAGTCGTATATGATAGAATCCCTATCGTGTGTATCTATTTAACAACTATTTTCTAACCTAGCGACTGGCTAACTCTTATAAAGATAAGTAAAAAAAACCGTGTGCGTCTCGGGACGCCCGCCAGAAGTGATAACTTCAATTAATATACGTTGAAACTATTTTAAAAAAAGGTTAGAAATATAATTGGGACTTATTCGTATCAAATTGTATAATATATTCTTGCGACAAATTCAACGAAGTATAAAAAACAAAATCAGTATAAGAAGAATAACTAACAATCTACAATAGTTACATTTGATTTGCTTGCATTTGATTGTCGATTTCAACAAAAGTAACAATAGGTTTGTGGTAAGAATATTATGAGATGAAATTTCGACACTGTATTTTATTTAAAAATCTTGCAAAAACTGCATCAAGTTTGTACCATGAGATGTA
>JAWWEQ010050196.1:0-12025 GCA_035583055.1 Torymus tubicola
GTTATATTAGAGCAGTAATGTTATTTAATAATCTTACATATGAACTAAAAACAATTAGAACAAAGCGCAGCAAAAAATCAAACTAAAAGAATGGGTAAGAAGAAAATACTAAAAGTAGATGATGAGATCATAATAAATATTTAGCATATTTTCATACGAAACAAACGTTGTATTTTTAATTAAATTTTATATATTGCTTAATTAGTTTTAAGTTTAGAATTAGATTTTGAATTAGTCTTAAGTCTAGAATTAAGTAAACCGTATCAGCTCGCAGGAAAAATTGTCTCCTTTGCTGTATTACTAATGTAATGTAAGAAAATTAATTATTATGAATTGTTTAGTAATATATTGTAACTTACTCTGGTTAAATAAAATAAAAAATAAAAAATAAATAATATAATCTTCACGAACAAGTGATATTACTGGTTTATATAGTATAGTAAAATTTCGAAAATGTGAGCTTTGACAGAGAACGTAGCAGATTTTACCAGTAATTACAGTAAAAATTAGTCGACTGCTGATGTTATTATTATGCTTCGGGATCAGTGGGGTTCGATTCCACACGGGGTCTTTCATTTTTTTTAAAATAAAAATATTTTTTACCCAATAAAGGTCAATATATGTATGTATCTATGTTTTAGTTATCCCAAAATATATTTTTTTCAGTATAGTAAAAATTCATGATGTTATAAATGTCGCCAACCGAGCGCACCAAGCGCCGCGTAACGTTTCCCCCCACTTTCTTTTGTCTTGTTTTTTCTTCTTTTTCGTTCCTAGGTTTGTCATGTTACCATATTATATTTTTCTGTTCCCTTTTTTTGTTTTTCATGTTATGTGCGGTGGGTGTGTGATGGGCGCGCGAGGCTCCGGTGAGCGCGGCTCGCCGTGCGCCGAGGTGCACCATCGCGTATGTGTGTATTGTTTGGCCCACGTGTGGGATTTGCCGATCGCGGTTCGGTGTGCGCCCGCGTCATGTACTGGGGTTCTTGGGCCGCTTCTGCATCCGGCGTGCACGCTCGACTTTCTGATTGGTCGCCGGTAATGGACATGTCCGCTGTCGACCAATGGGAAAGACTAGCGCGGGCGCTCACGATGTGCGCGCCGGGTGGGGAGGCCCTTAGGTTTCGCCGGACAAGGGCACGGGCGGGAATGCGTTTAGTATGTAAGGAGCGCGAGGCGACGTAGGAGCTCAGTCTCTCTGTAATTCTTCAAGCAAGTGTATTTGAAAATAAATAAATAAAATAAACCAAAAAATAAAAACGTTTCACCTCTATTGCTTGCACAACCCGAATTTCCCCCTCCCACTCTTATGTAACAGTCCTTATCTTTGACAATAAACTTCGATAAATTTCGAGTTGGTCTCCCCCGTTCCTATACAGTATAATAAATTTTCTTAGAATATGTACTAATATTTAAAGGAAAATTTCTTGGTCTTAATAGTGCATGCAATAATTTTTTTTTAGATGTTAGAATTAGACGTTGTCACGACCAGCCGCGCCGACGTCGGTGATAACAAAGCAATTAAATGCTTTGTTACCGAAGACAAGAGATGGTGCCTCGATGCAGAATTAGAGCTGTATCGAGAGCATGATTAGCAAGTCTAGGGAGAGAACCTGGCAGACTTGTAGTTGTTGTCGTTCGACCGTTGTGGATAAACGTGCGCGAAATGCCGGCTTCGCGAGATTGCGAGTAGACAACATGCCGTTGTTAGTTGTTGTGTCGCTGATTGAACCTCAGAGAGTACATGCGAAGTACTCTGAGGCTGAAAGTGTAATTCGCGTAGCGTAACATCGCGTTCTCGTAGTGTGAAGGACGCGATGAGTAACAAGAACATACGGCAGGCTTGTTTCACCTGTCGTATAATATATCGCTCGTATTTTCTATCAAGTGCGCTTGTTATCCAGTCTTTGTAGAGGACAGTTGAGGAAACGACGTTTGCGAGAAAGCTGAATTCGACGAAAGGTAAGCATGCACGCATTTGTCGCGCCGCGAGTTAGTTTCACGTACTCGTTGTTCAGGCTCGTCGATACCTTGGCAACGGCATCCGTTAGGCGTTATCACGTAGAGAGATTGACTGTAGAAAGAGCGCAGATTCTGAACATAAAATCATCAAAAACATATGTAGAACTTATGTCGAAAGAGTTATTTTAATTCAGCTTGTTGGCGGTTTGTAAACAGCAAGTGCGCGCAGCGAATGCGCAGACGACAAGATATCGTTGAGCCTGTCCTCTCTTTCACTCTAGTGTGTGTGTGTGTGTATCGCCCAACGAGCGCGACTATCTCTCAATACACTTGCCGTACGTAGTGGGTGTAGTACGGCAAGTGCGCAATGTAGAATACCAGGTACGTGCGGCGTATATTACCTCTCACGTACATGGCGAATAATAGAATATGCGTGGCGTCGGTTGCCGGAACAGCTGACGTTACAGATGATGTATTGGCGCATCGCTAGTTATGATTGACGAATATTGTATTTTTATCTTTTTAACTTATTAACCAGTGATTAAAGGTGAATTCGAGTCACTGGTCAGAAATAATAGCGCGAGATTCCATTCTCGCGTGTTGCACGGTAAGACACTAGATTAAGTTTGCAATTGCACGACGTTGTACGGTGAACAGAAAGGCCCAGGTTCGAACCACTAAATTGCATAGATGAAAGCATTTGGTGGCTAAAAACCACACCGTGACATCGTTGGATATTAAGAATTTAGATTTGTTTCATTGTTTAACACACAAATTCATCCAATACTTAAAACTTTGATCGTATTTGTATTAGTGTTGACGCTGTTCCTTCTTGTTTGATCGAGGAGTTAATAAGTGAACGGATACAAACAAATAGGAGATTGATAAAGTTTTATTTAACAGCTTACACAGAATTAGCTAACTTTTTTACTGTTGGTCAGGCTCATTTTGGGGTATGGAATATTTTTGTTTCTCGTCTTAGTATCTCTGTTTTTATGTATTAGAAGAAATAATAATTTTTAATAAAGGGATAGCTACATTAAATGTGCTTTGTGCGTACTATTTGTTTATTGATTTATTTTTTGACGTTCTGACTATGCTCATGTTAGTTTTATTTTACTCACAGTGTGGTCAAGTTTGATGGCAGTAATTATAAAGTTTGGAAATTTCAAATTCTGACTATCTTAAAAGCGAAAGTTCTAAATACAGTTGTAAAAAGTGACAGATAAAAACCAGCAGATCCCAAAAAAAGAAGATGAGGAAGAAAATGGTGTACAGTGAAACCAGAACAATGCGAAAGCAAAATATATTCTATCAACTACAATGGCCCTGATCCAGATATTTAAGGAAAAAGCTGTTGCAAATCGTGGACTACTCTTGCAGAAGTATTATTCATACAGGATGGAGCGAGGTGCTTCTGTAATGAAGTATACAACCGAGATGCGGAACATGGCAAGACCTATCAACGGCATCAATGAGGTGGTATTCCAATGCTCGCTTATAGCTCGAATTGACGATGGGCTGCTGGACGAATTCGACAACTTCTGCCCCACCTGGAACAACGTATATCTAGAGAAGCATAAGTTCGATACGTTTTTTTAGAGCAACTACTAAAGCGTTGCCTAACAAAAAAAGAGAAGAAATAGAAAAGGCAGTAATAGCGGAGGTGAGAGGCATGAAACGACAAATGGCTCACGCACATGGACACGCCAGAGTTCAGATTTACAATCGAGCAGCTGAGCCAGTGACACATGCAAGTGCTTCTATAGTAACACGCACGACCATATTGAATTAGTAAATTAAATTTTTAAGATTCTTTTTTGTACTTTTATTTAATAGTAATTTTGTAGGAGAACAAAGCTCACTTGTATAAGGAAATCTCAAGAACTTTTAACTTGGATGTCCCATATATATTTTCCTATACAAATTGAAATAAATAACATAAATGAGTGGCGTATATTATTCTATCCTTATTTATAACGAGCTCTGTAAGGGAGACTATAAGATTGTTCTTGATTTTAATTATAAATTAAAATAATTTTCACATTTTGTAGGAGTTGAGTTTGTCCCAATCGGTAAATTTAAGCACTTTTTTTTACTGTCACTTTCTTAGCGTTTATCAGCGGCTTTTCACGTTTTGGTATTATGATAGTATTTACAAAGACGAAAATGTCCATCATATTAAAAACGTGTGCCACTCATATAAACAAAATGACGAACTCTTAAACAAGTGTAACTCGTTTTTTTCATACATCTAAATATACGTGATTTTTTAATTCTAACTATTTTAGCGTTTACTAAAATGAATTTTCTGAAGTTCCTACTTGTTACTGACGAAAAAACAAAAGACATCTAGCCCCATATAAATAGTGTGCCTTAAAAAATGAGCTTTTTATAAGCAAAAACGTACGTATACTAGTGTCCGTAATTGGCTTCAAAAGCTGTTATTTTTTAATGACACAATTTTGTTGTTTGAGGAAAGGTTTAAAACAACAGCGTAATTAATAGGTATTAGCCTAAATAATGTACGCAAAATTCGTACATCAATTTTTTCATATAGTTTTGTTGGCTTATTGATACTTTTTGATTTGATAGTAAAGATTTTAAAAGGTTCTATCAATTCTAGACCCTTAAATATTATTGACACTATTACAATATATTGACACACATGCGCGCATACACAAATATATTTATGCAAATGAAATATTAGACAGACTTGTTTCCCTTTCAAATTCAAGTATACGAATCGTCTGAACGAACTCCTAGATATTTATATTTATTTACATCTTTATCATCGCCCTTCTGTCCTTTTACATATTTATATGTAAAATATGTATGCCGCGAAAGAAATAATAGTGTTGAGTATCGACTGGATCTTCACTTGAAGTAGTTCAGTCATTTGTTATTTGTTAGAAATAGCTTTCTCATACATCATCACATGCCTATACACCTTTAGCAACTTGTATGAACGAGCTGTCTAGAGAGCCACCACTACACGTCGTTTCCCTTCGATCTTTTTAAAAAATGAGTCGCCGGTCGAGTCTACCTCGAGTCACATCGCTCCGTTTGACTTTTACCCGACGAGAAGTTCTTACGCTTTTATCTATGATAATTATTGTAATAAATACTCTTGCACATACACACTGCTTTATTCAATCATTCCACCGGGCACTCATACATGACAAAATCTAGCAGTATTGATGACATTTTGAGCGTTTAATAAAAATGATTATCGCATGGAAAACAATGTTTTTTATGTTAAAAGACATATGAAAAATGTGATTAAAAATGTGTGCTTTCATTTTTATTTTTATTTTTTTTTAATAAGTCAAAAGTTCTGGAGATTTTCTCATATATATAAAATTAACAATTTTTTATAATTGTAAGATAACTGACTTTCAATCTCACTTTACGCAAATAAATTACTTAATCATTATGGGCCAGGGTTTAAAAAAAATTAAAAGCGCATTTTTCTATCTAAATGTGGTCTGAGATCCTTAAGTTATGGCTAAACTAAGTTTGGATGTTGGCGAGTCCTCTAAAGGTTAAAAAATAATAATATTTGCATCATCTAAACTAATAAAAACGTTCAAATATTTAGGTATATTTTGTCTCATCAAGACTAAATATAGTGATTGTATCTTCGTAATCTTCATTTTCTCAATCAGCAGTTGAAACAATACTTTGAATGGGTTTGAAGTTTGTAACGTTGCGATCCAATGAAAAATTCGATGTTCGAAAAGCTACTTTTTTCACGTTAATGACTTAATACATTCTAAATAATCACAGAATACTTATAAAAAATTAAAATCCAATCGAATCTAAGCTACCTCCCACCTTTAAAATAAAATTCGTGTACAAACACGCGAGAAAAAAATTCACTTGCAGCACCGGTTGATATTCCCTAGTTTTTTTAAAACACACATATCTTGATAGTCATACAAGTGATCTATAAAAAAATAACAAAGCAATTCGACGGGCCAGAACACCCAACCGGAGCGGGAAATTTTACGTCGGACATGAAAGTTATAAATTTTTGGAGTCACTTGTTGAAGGTCAATTCAAGGTCAAATGTTAAAAAATTATCGAAAAGATGTTTTTTTCTTAACTTTTCAAGATTTATCGTTAAACAAATGTTTGATGTGAAGATTTCAGGGTCATGCGAAGGTCAAAAGTTGTTTATTGACCCAGCTACAACGACATGGACGAAGTAAGTTCTGTTTACTTTGGGATGCCTGATTAGTGCGAGTCTCTTTCCCTGTCATGATCGGGGTGCTTGAATAAAGTTTGCAAATTTTAAATTATCTCGAATTGAAATAAAAAGCATCTCGATGAGATATTTAAGAAGAAGACAGTCAACGGTCTGAAGCTGGAAGGAACTACAGGCATAAAATGCAAAGTCTATCACTTGAGCAAATCCCACCGGTTTTCGAAAATACTGGATACAATTGACTTGCAACCGAAGTCGGCATATATTTTTATAGCAACGTCTATGGCCTCTTGAAAGTGGGATTTTTGCAACCTTCACGTATCATCTATCGTTTAAGTGTATTTTATTAAAAACATAAATCTAACGTTTATATGGGTTTGAAGTTTGCAACGTTGTGATCCAACTAAAAATTTGATTTTCGAAAACAACTTTTTTTCGCATGAATGACTTGATATATTGTAAATAATCACAGAGTATTTTTAAACTATTCTAATTAAATCGAATTTAATCTACCCCTCATCCCTAAAACGAAATTTGTAAAGAAACATTCGAAGAAAAAATTCTTTCTTGGCTACGTTTGACATTGCCTAATGCCACAGACGAAGGTACTTGTATACATAATATTTTCATTAAAACAGATTCTCTAATTAATAAAATTCTTACGCTCATGGGCCCGATAACAGATCACTATCCATTATTTTTAGAATTGAAAAATGGAAAACCAACTCGAAGAGCAGAGAATTAAAAACTGATATATTTTACTACAATTATAATAAATTAGTCAATACTGCCAAAGAAATCAATTGGAATAATTATAAGAACCTAAATGATCTAAATGTCATAATAACCTCAATGATAGCAGGTATACAACTATGCACAGATAAAGGCAAATATTCTAAATCAAAAACACTAAAACACGAAACTCTAAAAAAATCCCTAGGAGCGACTAGATAACCAGTGCAATACATGCAGGCACGCACCCACACCCGCACCCACGCACGCACGCACGCACGCACGCACGCACGCGCGCACACGCACACATACACACACACACACACACACTCACATACCCACAATGTAGTTACCGCCACCATATCTCAAACACGAAACTCGTGCGACACCATCACGGAAAGGGTAATGCTACTCTCATATCGTCGCCTACGAATAAAAAGGCGCTATCTCAGCGGCCGGTTAGAGAAGGCGCTATCTCAGCGGCCGGTTAGAGATGGCGCTATATCAGCGGCTGGTTGGAAAGGGCGCTACCTCAGCGGCCGGTTGATGATGGTGCTATCTCGCAGGCTTTTTTTTACTCCGATTTATGTTGGCAATACTAGCAATATACCATTCATATTTGATTTTAGAAAGAGAAAAGTGTATTTGTTTTCCAATATTATCAATGCACCTTTAATATTTTGTGTTTGATAATTACTTTCTATTCGGTTAGCATTTGCGTAGACAATAAGAATCCCATTCTAAACGGACAGATGGTCAAAATATCCACCGCCAGCTATTTCATTCATGCTACTAACTTACGCCGAAATATAACCCTAGTACTTCCGATATGTAATAAAAAGAGAACCTTAAATACACGAGGATTGGTGTAGTATTAATTCTGTTACAATACATATAACGTAAGTAAATTATTTAAACAATGAAAATATAAAAATCGTGAGAGATTATAAAGCGCGCAAGCGAGAAAGAGAGAGAGAGAGAGAGAGAGAGAGAGAGAAAGAGAGAGAGAGATCCGATTGCATATCCGACAAAGATGTCCATCATCAAGTTTCTGCAATTATGTGTATAACTTTACGTCATCCAAAAAAGTAATATGACAAAATTTGTAGTACATTATAAGTGAATATTTACCTAACAGTAATTATGTAACTATATAAGTTTATACTATACAATCGTAGTAAATTAACAGTTATTGTCAATGTTGTTTCTGTTATAGGTACTTGGCTGTATAGTAAATAAATAGCACATATAGCGAACGTCGCAATAGCGCATTTGCTTGTCGAGTTCGCGCATGAGCTCAGCGCTGGTAAAAATTTCGAGAATCGAGAGTATATATCGACTTTGACTTCCATCGGTGCTAATGTGCGCGTGATAGTTTAAACTTTATGCACTAGTACACTACATCTACAATATAATTTGGAACGTATTATCAAATTCGGATATATTAATATTACCGTATTAAAATTTCTCAAAAAATATCAGAAATTAGTATAATATTGTAATACAATTTTTCTCTTTCTAAAATCAAATATGAATGGTATATCGTTAGTATTGCCAACCTAAATCAGAGCAAAAAAATAAGCCCGCGGGATAGCACCTTATTCAACCGGTCACTGAGATAGCGCCCTTTTATTCGGAGGCAATGATATGTAATGTACGTGAAGATCAAGCATTAGTATAATAAAATAGAACAGCCGTCGTTAGTCTTAAAATCACAAACTGCTTGTCACGCGTTTTCGCTGCGAAATCTCACCTAATGTAAAGGTTTATAATTGTATCAACAAAAATTAACTACACCGATAACTGCGTAATTTTTGTCGGGAATAGGAGAGAATTCACCTAAATTTTTCCTTTAAATAGCAAGGGTGGACGGCAATCATCGCTCAGTTCTGCTGTCTGGTGGAGACCGCCACTTGGCCGTGTCAGGTGCCGACGCTTGAGAAACTAGGACGAATAAAGAAGAATAAAGACACTTCTAATGAAATTAATGAAAGTTAACTTGTAAAAAGTATGAAAACATATATTGTACATCCACTGATTTTCATCAACAGAAAGGGCCGTCAAAAGTATAAAGAAAGAGGTAATTAATAAATATAGAGAATTTGATAATATTGTCTATTTTTCTTATTTCTACCTTGCTTAGGGAAGGGAAGAGTTCTGCCTATGCTAAACTTGAGAGCCCACTGCTTGAAAGATATAGAGAGGTAAAGGTCTACGTAAATAATGTGCGTATATCTTAGATTTCGCTATATTTCCTTTACATAGCAAAGGCGGTCTCATCTTAACAAATTCAAAGTTAATACAAACTCTACTTTTGTAAAGACACATATAATTACAGAGATTGAGATATTTACCCACTTCGCGATTAATAAGTTCATAAATGCGAGAATATAAAAAAATATAAATATAAAAATATCTCGATTTCTTATTAAATCATTAATAAACCCACTCAAAAGTATTCTCTGTTCGTCACAAACCCACACATAAACATGAAATTACGAAAATGATAAATAGCTTAAACATTAAAAAGGCGGCCACGATAAAATTCATACAAAAACATTGAAAGGTATATGTCCTATAGTAGCTGACATATTAGCATATGTATTTAATCTTTGTCTTGAAACTTCAATATGGCCAGATTTAATAAACTCAGCTGAAGTAATACAGTAAAAGTGATATGAGCAACTGTAGGCCGATATCAATAATATCTAATATAGCGAAAATCTTTGAAAAAATTATTCACAATAGAATTATAGACTTTGTAAATGAAAGCAAACTAATCACTAAAAAATAATTTGGCTTTATTAAGAATATAGGCACAAAAGACACATTACGTTTTACAACTAAAAACATATACGAAAAACTAGCCCATAGACAAGCGATAGCCATCTCATTTTTAAATTTAGCAAAAACGTTTTTTTTTGAGAATATCATGATTTTTTATGATGAACATGCTGTGGGTGGGGTTAAAATAAGTCAGAGTCGAACACAAGTTTTAAATGTAAAAGTTTGTACAATATATTACATAGCATAATAAAATAAACATCTTAATTAAATCTAAATTACAAAAGTTGTCGCATAAAGTAGTTACAATTATGTGTGGAGTGTATTCGCATAATTTAAATTGACTAAGTATAATTGATTAAGTAAAATTAATTGTGTTGTGTATGTGTGAAATGAATTTAACTGTATGTTATAAACTAGTCTGACTAACAGCATGAATGACTCGGTGATGCTAATACATTATTGAAAATAAACCAGCTCCCTGCGAAGGAGCGACTGACCTGTTGTGAGGGTATGAGTTTGTTCGACTAAGTGAGTTGACCGATGAATGATATTTCACTGAATGGAGATGTGAGATGATGAGCAGCCGACACTCACAGTTGATGCTGCGAGGCAGCGATCATAGCGCATAGCAATGTTTTGTGGCGCCTTGCAGCGACGTCTTTTACACTTTTTACCAACTGAGCGGGCGATTTGAGTCTACGAATCTCATTTAAAATTTTTGTATGTTTTTAGATTACGTATATATGTATAAAATATATAAACATTAAATCGGTTAATGTATTTTCTTAGTTTGATATCTAATTGAAACGCTTTTTTTGTAGTATTTTTCTGTTAAAAAAATATTTAAAAAATTATTTTTATAAATTTTAAATTAACACTTTAATTTTAATAAGATTTGACTTACGTTTGCGTGATAAGGTCCAAATTAGTAGAAACTGGTGGCACGTTCCTATAGAAGTTTATTGACATTTTTCCAATATGTCACTAAATTTTTTTTTACAAGTTTAGAATAATATATAGAATCGAAAAATCAAATAAAAAGAAATAAATTTTTTCCAAATTTATAGGTGTAAGATCGCATTAAATTAAATATATTAACTTTAAATATACAAAAACAGTCTACAAAAACGTACTTATGTGTCTTAAGCCGAGTTCGTCGAACGATTGGGTTGAGAGCTGATGCTGTTAATTCCCAGTGGTGTGCACTCAGATTCTTCAGTTTGATCCTTTTTACTTTCGTCATTCGTCTCATCGTTCTTTGAGCTATCCTTGTCCGAATCACCCTTAGAGCTTTCATCAAGTAAACTTGTAAATTTTTCTGACTCATCTTGAGACCACTTCTTTTCTCAGAAACTACATCATCACTGAAATGAATATTATAAATAAAATATATTATGACGAAAAGTAGATTTCATCAATGCTCTCTCCCTCTTGCCCTCTCTCTCTCTCTCTCTCTCTCTCTCTCTCTCTCTCTTTTGCTCCTCTCCCTCTCTCTATGCTGTAACGCGTGCCAGATTCGCGTGAGAAGATCGAGACATTGACTTCCTCGCCTAACTCGGTGAGTTGTTTATGCTCTCTTCTCACGGTTTGTTGTTAAAGGCTTGCACGAAGTCGCCCCGTGCAAACATACTGTAGTGTATACGCGCGGGTGTCAACCCGCCGTATTTAACCGCGCGTTCGCGTAAATAGCAGTTTGTCGGTACTTCGCCGTTACGAATTCAAATTCAATGGTCGCGCGCGAATCGCGACTAACATTAACTTGTATATTGTCTTCGTTGTATTATATTATTGTTTATTATATTTTATAGAGTTTATAGAGATTTATAGAGTTTATAGAGATTTATAGAGATTTATAGAGTTTATAGAGATTTATAGAGATTTATAGAGTTTATAGAGATTTATAGAGATTTATAGAGTTTATAGAGATTTATAGAGTTATAGTTATATAAAGTTTATAGTTATGTAGATTATATAGTTATTAACTCGCCGTGTTATTTATTTACACGCCTATACGTACTATACCGTCCGTTTCTCGATTACCGCCGCCTCCGCGAGCAAACGATCGGCCGATCGTTTGCATAACTGACTGGCCGGCCGCGCACTTTTTACTTGTGCGTGCGGTAATTAAAGCCCATTCAACTTTTATATCTGAAAGCAGAGTACTGTGACACGGCAAATTTTAATTCCCCGCGCCGTGCCACTATACTCGCCCGGAGGGCTAGATGTCTCAATCCGATAGCGGTTATTTTCTCCCGATCTTTAACCTTTAGACTGCCGGCCTGGCGCATATATGTGCCAGCTATGACCTTTAATACACCTCTGCACTTAACTCAC
>JAWWEQ010050197.1:0-81031 GCA_035583055.1 Torymus tubicola
AATAAAATCGGATATGTTATTTTTAATATAACACTAAAATTGAACAACAATATACATTCAATGCAATGTTTATGCACTATCCATATAAAATTTATTTTTTTTTGGCACAAAAAGGCGTTAATATATTGAAAAATCTTTTTACAATGCTGATCAAAAGAAAACTGATTTCTTTCCAAAATCAGATATTTTGGATAAAAAAAAGGAAGATTTAAAAAAGGCTTGCTACTTCAGTACTGCCCCGCATATTAATTCTAGTAGATAGATGGAGTAAAAACGCAAAAAATAAATTAATTTACTAAAGAACAAGGAGTATCTGGTTTTACCCCGACAATTTTTTCATTGGGGTAAAATCTGATACTCTCGTTCTCATTGTAATAACATTTTTTTAAAATATTCTTTTAACTAAACAAATTGATTTTCAGTTACATAAAAGTAAACAAAACACAATTCTAATATTGAATATTGTTATTATTTTGTTATCTATTTCTTAATAAACAATTACCAAAAAGTATACGGTTTTACCCCAGTCTCCCCTATATATGTTTCATTCAGAATATTTGATTCATCAAATAGTGTTCTTTTTGTCTGTACGCTTCTGCACTCAGAGAAAATTTTAGAAATCGTTACTAGAAAAGTACCAGGATTTGTGGTGCAATATTGGCATAATCTTTAAATTTAGTAAACCTTAGAAGTCGAAATTCTAGTTACACTGATTATAAAAAATAGTAAATAATTCCATATTTTAAATTAAACATATGTATTAATTTAAGAAAGTAAAAAAAAATGCCAAACGATTCTAGTAAAAATTACCAAAAAATCTTAATTCTAACTATAACTCAATTAATATTATATTATATGTAGTATTATTTTATTATTTTAGTTTTCAATAAAACTAAAATCTTTTAGTTATTTTTAGTGTATTATAATATCATTTAACAAAAAATAGAGTAATCGTGACAAGAATTCACTTTACTATATTGTTTAGTTAATTTTACCGAATGCCTTTTTGCCGGTGTGTAAAAAGTCCAGCTAGATCAAATTATAATTTCACCAATTTTAGGATACTAGACTTATCCATAGGCGTTTAATTTTTTTTTAAAGAACAGAATTTATCATCAAATATTTTTGACTTCATTTTTTTTATTAACATTGTCTCTCAGAAAGAATGTATGTATCTATAGGTACTAAATTGAATAGCTAAATTAAAATTGTTCAATTTATCTACTTTAAATTTTGGTCATTCAGACAATTTAATCATTAACCAAACCCACTGAAGGAATACTACCTTTAGTTACAAATATTATGATTTTACATGAATTGAAATTTTGCAATATCTTGTAAATGGTTTATGAATATTTTCATTTATATATTCTTTATCAAATTACGAACTAAGCATTTATTTTATAGATGAAATACGATATCCAATAAAAATGGATTTCGCGTAAATGCGAGGATAAATAATGAAGCAGTTGAATATGCGCATGAATAACGATGCTGCGTTTTCATTTCCTCAAAAAGGGCGCATGCGTAAAAAAGACCCCAAAATAACAATGCCGAAATACATCGTGTGTTCCAGGACCGAAATGTAACATTTTCGGCTTCGTGTTTATTTAAGTACATCTCTATATACGCTTGTCCCCATAACGCAAAAATACATTGAATTTTTATGTATGTTAATTTTCGAATTTGTTGAGCCATATATTTTATATAGTAAAAATATAATACAATAGAAAACTCTGGACAAAGGTTTGTAGCATTTACTTATATAAAAGACTTAATTATTTTATTCATAAATTTTTACTACCTCGTAACAAAACACTTCTCATATCGCCTAATGTGTATTTCCAAAGGAATGAAAAGCAACAACGTCAAGTATATTTATTTTTCTAAAAGTGATATCAATTTTAAATATATCATGAGTATTCGACTCAGAATTTTAAATAAAGACTTTTGGTTGTACTCTGCAAACCATTTATCACAATTCTTTTATCAAAAACAAATTTTTTTTGTACTTGATCCTTTACCACAACTGCAAAAATAACAGTCGTTGCTTAAAACTCTCATGAAAGCCAGGTCAACCCCAAAGTCCATGTCTCTTCCTTCGAAAATGTTTTTCAAAGACCAAGACCCATTGCTCGCAGAAGCTCTTGGATCTCTCTGCAGTGTCCCTCCTACTCTTGCTCCTCCCAAAATTCATCTCCCACACCGTCGAAAGCCAGTCGCGAATAATGGCTATGCGCCGCAGGAGCGCGCGCTCTGCTCGGCCAGCCGGCCAAAATTTTCACTCGACAGCATCGCTGCAGCAGCAGCAGCAACGACGACGGAGGTGGCAGCGATGTGCGCTCCTGCGCCGCAACGATAAGCCTGGGGCTGCGTTTACTCTGGCCGTCTTTGCCTATAGGGTATACAAAGGCGCTTGTATTGCGCTTCGGAGCAAGCGCCTGTATATATATCGAGGCCTTGCGCGAAATTCGGAATTGATATACCTTATATAAGCGTGTGGTCCTATGCTTTTTGGCGGTTGATTGAGGCCGAGACGAGCGCAACCTTTGGAGGGCCTACAGTGTGGAAAGTTTTTGGAAGATTCCTTCTAACGAAGTCTTTCATTTTATAATATGTTATATAACTTCCAATTCTTTTTTTTATTGATTTTGTTGTTTTAATTATTTTTGGATTAGCTCGGATTGAGTTATACTCATTATAGACATTTCATTTTACATTTTTGTTTGCGTTTCTAAACTGCGATTATTACAATTTCGAACAAGTTTATAAAATATTTCGTATTGACAAGACATTATTACTTGCCATATTTGATCTTTTCAAGAGATTTCTCATATTTTGTCGAAAGAGATTACAGCTTTATCAATTCTCTACTATAATTTTATCTTTGAAAACTTCTTTATTACTACAGAAATCTTTAAATTATCTATAAACTGCACTTCAAATGTGTATTTTGAATGATTCAAATTTCATCCAAATTATAACTTGTAAATTTGAAAACTTTACATCATGATTAGAGTTTGCCTGAGTATTACTAACTGTTTCCTCTGTAATATTCAAAGATAATTTGAATATCAAAGGTGCTGCTTTGCCGTCAATGAACAAAGTGGCTGTAATTCTAGTTAATTCTACTGACATCAATTTCATTAATATTAATTTTTTTAAATAAAATATAATTGTTTTTATTTTATAACCCCATCATATCCTCTTCGCATTAATTGCATTAATTACTGTATTTAATATATATCTTTGAGTAACTGATAACGTATTTACTTGATTTTCGGCGGTTTTGTTGCCTTTAACAAAACTGTCAAAACTGTTATGATTATCCATGTCATCGTTTATGATTTCATCAGTATGCGTAGGTAGATTGAAACCTGATAATGATGAATATTCGTTCAATATTAATATTTTGTTAAATATATTCAAGGGGATATACCAATGGGATTGCTGCATTATCGACAAAATAGTTTTTATTAATTTAATTGATTAGTAAATATTTATTTCCTCAAATACAATATTCAAGGTATTCGTTGGCACAGTAAACGTAGAAATTCTTTTAATGCCTTCGTTATTTGTGCAAAAGATTTATTTACATAAAGTAAATACATATAAAATGAAATATAATTTCTCTAGTCAGATACGTAAGCAAACATCACACCAAGGTATTTCATAATTTATATACTCTAAATGAATGCACTATATTTTTGACGTGCAAATAGCATCAGCGTTGATTAAAATAATGTCTTCTAGATATATTTGGATTTTGTACATTTACTCATACAGACTGTATTTTATGATAATTTCAATTTTAGAGATCACTGAAAACGTTTCTGATGGATTATCGCTTTTTTCCATCACTAAGCTTTTTCTAAGAAGTTAAAAACCCTTTGCTCCTAACCAAACTCTTTGACAATGTAATTACGTCAACTGACCACATTTAGTGTACTTTAATTTGTGTCATGAGGCGTAGGTATGCCGAGCTCTTCACGTCTTACGAAACGTGATATGCGTGCTTAAGTCAAGGAAAATGTGCGTTGAGTACTTTTATAAAAGATGCAGAATAGCTTAAATCTCTATTACCCAGTGTTGAATTTCGCCAAGAAGTAATTTTACTTTTAAAAGTGTATATAATTTTTATGTCACGCTAACAAGATTTACTTAAATGAAAATAAACGTCAGCATATATGAAGAGTAAAAAATAAGCAAAGTTGAAAAAGACACATTTTAATAAATAATACGTAAGAGTTGTTTGGATAAGAAATTAGATTCTCTACATTATTTTATGAAAAAATTAAATTCTTTTCAATAAATAAATATAATTGAAGTGATCATTCGTTAATGATTTTCAAATAAAGCCTAGTAAAGGTATAGCTATACATTTACAAAGCACGTATATGAAAATTAAAGTTAATATTTTAAAATAATTTTTTTCTTCTGTTTAGAATGACTGTGACCTTTTACGCCTTATTGGAATGCTGCTGTGAAATCCTCGAACAAGTTGAAACCTCTGTGCGTAGAATCTCACTCCGAAGTACTTGAATACTTTAACATTTTGAAAGGAAAGGAACCTTACGGAAAGAAAGTAGAAGCGGCGACAGTAATTTCAGAAATTGCACATTGAAATAATCCTTTTTGAATATAATTTGTTAATGCAATAATTTGTTAATATATATAATTAATGTAAATTTAAATGTTGTACTTTTTAGTGTATGGAAAAATGAATAAACGACATCACATTACATCTTTAGTACAGTTATTACACATAAAAATGTACATTGCTAACTTATTACGTCTCAACCTTAAATTAACAAATACGTAGTTACTATGCTGTATTACTATTTAAAACCCGAGGTATCAATAAACAATTGTCCAGTAAAGAACATGCATTAATTTGAGTATAAAATTTAAATTTAATTAAAAATCATTATTATACTAGCTATACTCATTCCTTAGATTGTCATGCCATCTCAGTCTAGTATATAAGTGTGTATATTTATCAAATTTTATTACTTCATTAAAAATGGTGAAGATGTTTGAAATTAATAATTTCTAATAGATATCGATTCGAGTTTCGCGTATTCCAATCACACTTGCGTGGTTGTATTATTGCTCTTTTTATGTTAATACAATTATTATAATAGAGATGCTCATCAACGAGTATTAATATAATAGAATCTATCAAAAGAATAATTATGAAGTGTATAATTATTCAAAGAACTCGTTAGAGATGCAACTTCAGAAGCTAAGCTTACTTAAGAAAACAAGTAGCTCAAAAGTTGAAAGATTTAATCTTTGTAAGACTTTTTCTGAGGAATTATATGAGACTTTTAAAAGCTTATAAATGATTTAGTTTTAGGAAATCGTTTTATGTTATTTTTCATTCTTTTAATTAGTGAAATAAACAAAGTTTCGGGATTTACTAACTTTGCAAGTTTGAATATAAAATTGTTTATTTATTTATTACAAGGGCGACAGTCACACGAAACTAGATAATCTGACTAGATATCTTTGAAAACATCATTAATGAAAAAATATCAAATTTATTTTATATTTTATGTATTCATGTTTGAAAATATTAGTATTGAAAAATTTATAAAATATTCGTAGCTTTGGATGTTATTTTATATTTTTAATTAAAAAAGTGTATGTTATTAAAAGAATAATTTTTCACGTCAGTTATATTTAATATCGTAGAAAGAAAAATTTATCAATTCATGATTTTCATTAAAAAACATTAAAAATAATTATCGTTACTTAAAAAATGTAACTTTGAATTTTTCTCAATGAAAATATTAATATCTAAATACAAAGTATTAATGTTAATAGTAAGACCGTAGTACTTATAGTGTAGATTGACTTAAATTATGCAAGAAAAGTTGAACAATGTACAGAAATGTTTATTACCATAATATGAAACTAGATAAAAATAAAATTTAGGTGTTGTTTATTTTAAATCTCTGTATAAATGATTTGATAATGCAATGCGGTTGAATTAAAAATAACAAAATTATACAAAACTGATATATTTTTGAAATATATTAATTTTTAATTTAACTAATTTTCTATTCACTACCGACGATTTAACTTTCGACGTAGTGGATGATTTCAATGTTACACTATTGATAAGTAAAGCTTCTTGCAGTTGTCTTTCAACTTTCTGCACATAATTTTATGAAGGCACCTGGCGTAAACATCTCTAGCGTATATCTGTTAATGGGTAACGATGCTTTTTTGCACTATTAATGATCATATCTTAATGGTCTACAACTTTATTTCGTAATCGCGCTAACTTTTCTTATGTTTATCTTGCAGACTGATTATTTTATAATTAAATTGTATCTCAAATAGAATACTTAATTTTATCGGATCTATAATTGTGCATTTTTCGTCGCCATTGATTTAAAGCTCGCTTTTTCAGATATTTAAGCATAAATATCTTTTTTGTGGTTTTGCTTCTAAATTTAATTTATTTAAACTCGCCCGCAACAATTTTATCTCCAGAGTTCGAGCTCGGTGCCAAAGTTTGAAGTTGAGGCGGATGTACTACGTAAAGTAGAATCGTAAGACAAATTGGCTTCGTTTTCCGATTTTTTAGTCGCTGTTGGTTTTCCCACTAGATCAGTTGCTTCTTGATCGTTAGTTTATTCATTAGCTACCATTCTCGTTCTTAATCTTGGCTTTCGACTTTCGAATCATTGCACAAAGTTCTACCCGGCAAAGTAGTACCTAGTAATGACAATGCGTGTTTAAGGATTGATAGTTTAGTATGACAACTTCTATAAATATCGATTCCGCATTGACATCGACACTGACAGGATAGCAGTAACTTTTATAAGTCAATTATTACTACAATTAGCAACTTATTTGAATTGTTTGTTCTACATAATGTAATTATCATTACTTCTGGAAATTTTTAAGCCAAAATTATAACGGTATCTTCAAAACTTACACAGACAGATGGTGAAAGTGAAATAATAATTTTTAAAAATTTTTAAAAATCTTTCATTAAATTTTTTACAAAAATATCCTATCAAATTTTTATATAAAAATATAACTAATAAGAAGAGTGTTATCTGTGATTCGTTTTAATTATCCCTATTTGCCGTGATATAAAATACCATATAAAAATAATTGCTTCCATTGACTGTAACTTTGACAATATTTGTAATAGTGTAAAAAAGATTATTTAATAGTTAGGAAATACTTTAATTTAAACTTTGACTTATTAGAAACATTGATTGCTAATTACCGCATATTATATGTAATGAAAGATAATCCAAAAAATGACGAAAACTTTTTATTTTTCGAAACGTTTTTTTTAGTAAAACTTCTTACCATTTTCATCTTATCGTTACTTTGGATTTCTTACTCGACACAGTTTATTTTAAGTGTGTTTTGGATTATGTCACGTTTCCATAATTTGGTTCATTAATTTAATATAAAAACTTTGAATATATTTAGATTTTTTCGGAAATAAATAGTTTTTAGTAAAATATCTAATACATGTAAAACAATGAAGACTTGTTAAACTAATCTTGTATATTGCCCATTGCAATACTTTTTCATTGGATTTATATACAATTGAAAACTAATTTCGATTTCAACATACGTTTTATGTCAGAAACAGAGATTACTACACAAGTTTCGTGTAATGAGTATTTGATTAATGAAAAACATACACAGCGTGTAAAAATTAAAATATTCCGATGTTACATTAAATTGCGTGTAAAATATAATACTTGATGTGTTTTATAACTTTTACATACAAAATACATGATTTTTAATTTATTTATTTTTAAAGGTTCTTTTTAGTTACTAATTTTAGATATATTCCTGAAACTGTTTTATTGTCTTTTAACATTTGAAAATAGCAAAATTGACTATTAAAATTAACATGAAATATGTTCAAGTCTTGTTTAAAAAAAAATATTTAATTTTCTCTGTGGTAAATACATGCACCAATTTAAGTACGTCAGTATACGTATCCATAAACGTGTTCCATATATGTTTTAATGGTTTAAACTTTGTTCAATACATTCATTATTTGAACGTGTATTTTGTATTGAGCTATATAAGAACGTAATAAGTTTTTAAATAGTTACTTTCGCAAAAGTGTAATGAGTTACTTAAAAAGGATTTAACGTTCACCTCCGTAAGTACACATTGCATCAGAAGTTATATGAAAATGGCACTTTGAAGTTTTCAAGTATACCTAGAGATACTGAAATGCCATTTTGAACTAAACGTTAATTTTACGGTTACAAATTGTGGGAACGTTACTGGTATTGTAATGACCGTTATTCATAGCATCCATAAAATGTTAACGTTATCAATAAATATTTGAAAAAATGAACATTTGTTACCGTCGTATTACGCAATCCGTTTATTTAGTACCTGATTTAGTTTTATCTTTGACATTTGAATGCAGTATAATATTTACTCTGTATCACTTACATAGTTTTTACAACATTCATAATTTAAAAAAGTATATCCAAATTTTAATGAATTGTAAAATTAGAAGCAATTACATTAAAATAATTTAAATTATTCTTTAAAAAACAAATATGAGCAATCCTCAAAAGATGCTTGCACTAGTGTAATCAACGGGTTCAGAAAAAGATTATATCAGTACAAAAAAACTAAAATTAATTTTATTATAACTATTTTTTCAATGTAATTTCTTCCGATATTTTCAAGTTAAATCGACTGTGTGAAAAGTAGAATTCACCATTAAATTTTTTCCTGTATATAACAAGCGAGTTTGTCCAGGCATGAAAATCAGTATTGACCCTGCGTCAATTTCCCCATTAAAGGAAAAGAATTCTCATTTATCAGACTCAAGTAACGCCACTTTTCCTCTCTCTCTCCCCAACCATCGTTGCTCTTAAAACTCTTACTCTTCGAAAGTCTCCTCGCAAGATCATCGAAGAATCAGCCCGCCCCTTTCTCAATTAAACATTCATTCGTATCTTCTCCTTCCCGACCCTACCAATTAAGCCACTAAAACTCAGCGTGCGCACACGACCATTCACCGTAATCCCAAAAACTCTCTGATGCTGTCCCACACAACCGTGCACGCGTATATATAGTATGAGCCTTCGCGCATACGAGCGTCACGCATATATACTATATATATAATACTCTTGTTCTGCTGCATGCATCGTCGTCGATTGAATGAAGCTCTCTCGTCCCTCTCTCTCTCTCGCTCGGCGAGCGCCGTATACACCATGTCGCGATTGGAGGGGATAGAGAGCAGCGTGCGCGCGCGCGCGCAACCGGGGTACGTTCGAATGCCCCTTCGGCGCGGCTTGGCAGAGTGCTTGCAGACTCCGGCGCGGTCGTACCACTGCCAGAGTAAGAGAGAGAAAGAGAGAACCCGCGATCGCGCGTGTGCGAGAGAAAAAAAAACACAAGAACGAGAACAAGTGCGGAATTTTTTTCACTCAACAGTGCGATTGACTCCAGTAGTAAGAGTCGACGCGTCTGTCAGACACGCGACCAAGTCATTGTAACCAAGAAAAAATCGTTCCAATCAGTGTGATTTTTTTTTCTTCGCATCTATACTACTTGTCAGCGGCTGTCTCTTGCGCGCTTATACGTAACGAGGACGCGATCGGAGTGCGAGTGCGCGAAGCAACTGGTGTGTATATATATATATCTTATATACATCGTGCGAGTGCCCGCGCGTGACCTCTCAACTCGGCCGCATCGCAATTGCCGGCCTCACTCCTTCAGATCGATCGCATATACACAGATCGCGAAGCAGCAGAATGACGAGGAGACGATGGTCATGCTGTTACGGAAGCGCGCTTTTGGGCGCAATCCTCGTGGCATTGGCGACGCGGCCGGCGGCTGCCGTGTCTGAGAATGCAATGCTGAACCAGTGTAGCGGGCTCCAGTCCCAAGCTAGTGTGGACCTCAAAGAGGTAAAGTGTCTTGGCTCGTTAGGCGTGGATTATATACTCGCGCACTTCCTTTTTTTCCGACTTGTTAACGCGCGCCGGAGGCTTTTGTCGTTGGGGTAATGTTTGCAGAGCCCGCGATGATGCCCTCGGGGTTGTTGCCGTTCTTTCATGATGTACCGGGAGGGTTAAGAGGAATGTTTAGACTATGGTTGTGTAGCAGATGCTCGTGACGAGTTGCTGTGTAGTGGGATATTACGAGTCATTTTTGTTTGTCATGGGGTAATTTATTGGGGAGTATAGAGATTACTTCGAATTTTAGATTTACATTTATTTTTATATTTTTATGTGTAAGATGACGTATTGTAAAGTCATAAAAGTCTCGAAATTCATATTTTTGTCATTTTTTATTAAATGTAGTTGGTTCTCGGAGACGATTCAGAAAAGTTTCAAAAATATATACTTTTGTGCAAAGCGTTGCATAATATAACGAAAGATTCTCATTTTTTTCATAATTCTCGTATTTCATTTTACCTATATCATATAGTGCATTAAATATTGCAAATGCAACGTGCATTTGGTTTTAGCGAGCTCTGAGGCTTTTGCAGACTGTGTTTCTGCAAGACAACCTAATGTTTTACAATTTGAATTATTTCATGACCGAAAATGTGACGAAAGGTCGTTTACTATAACAAACAAGATCATATTTCATACAGTAAAGCTATTTATTTTTCCTAAGATAAAGATCAAGTAAATAATTTGAGCAAATTCATGAAAATAGTAGAATTTGTGTCACACGACAGAACACAATTTTTTATTTGATTTTTTTTCACGATTACAAATGTCGAGTTGATATTCATATATGCAACGAGAACATTTTTTAAAATAAAAATGCACATAAAAAATTTATCCCCATATCGGCAAACTATCTCCACAAAAAAATACTCTTTCTACTGCAAAAATCGAATCGTACCTCTTAAATAATAAAAACCTTATCCGGCCAATATCACCTGTCGCAAATCGATGGGTTGGGTTCCCCATCAAATACTTTGCCAAGTAATCCCACTTTGATATTACCCACTTCCATTTACTTTTTTCAACCTGAATTCTCCCAACGAGCGTACCTCTCTCGGATACTTTTCCGCTACCAGTGGGCGTCCTAACGCGCGTAGTTAGAAAAGCGTAGGTGGCTGCTCGCGCCGTCAAATCGTTCTGTTTTGCGATGGACCGCAGCGCGTGATGGCTCGCGGAATTAGGGTGACGCGGTAATTCCCCGGTGACATGACGAAGTTGGCGAATTTGCGAGGTCAACAGTTTATCGATCACAGTATTCACTAGTTTTTTTTATTTATTTATCGAAGTCTATATGACATACCTATGATGCGTTTGACAACATACGTGGACAATTGAATTGAGGATAAACCTGCGTAATACTGATAGAAAGCAAATGTAATTAATAGATTGATATCCGCAATAGGTAGCGGTTAAAATTTTCGATAGTACTTTGTCTCTTGTCTGTTAGTGATATGCAGTATTAAAAATTGTTCTCATAGTTTGATACTACTATTCGTGATACTGCATGCGTGTTCCAGTTTTCTCACATTACTTAATTCCAATTAATTGACGCATGAGGTCATAAAGAGTGTTATGACAATTTCGTTAGAGAATATATGTGAGTCTTAAAATGAAGTTTGTTCCGCGATGTGACTGATTCCTCACTTTACGATTGTTATCAAGTTTCTGATGGATATTAATTTCTGGAAACATTCGGAATAAAAAAAAGAATCATTCATCAATTTCGCAATGATAAATACGCAATAAATGCAGAAATTTTAATGTATAGTATTTCGTAATTGAATTTAATGTTAAATAATATCAACGAGAAATATCCACGGAAAATTAATTCTTGCATTGTACTAGGGATTGGATTTCTTTATCGCTGATTTTATTAGTGATTTAATGGTCCTTAGATTTACGATTATTGCCGACGGTAATTCGGCTTTTAAAGATCATTAATTCGTGAGTCATTACCGCAACCGTAATGAACCTACAATAAAATGATTTAAAATCAATTATTTAATCTACACGTGAGAAGAGTACAGAAAGGATTACGTAAAAAAAGTTGTAACCTAATAAAGTTGATCGAAACTCGATCTATTTCAAGTGAATCTTCTCACTTTGATTTTTCAAAGTTCATCCTGGAAGTGTTTTCCAGAAGATGGAAACCGAGTAGTTACCTGTGAGAGCTGGTGGGTATATGACTTTGACGGAGGTCGACTCGTTTTTTCAACTTACTGCCTTGTTAGATTGATTCTCTTACGGGATAGCGCGGTGGATTTTTAAGACGGCTAAAACTTTTAATGCGACTTACCAGTGGAGTTTGAATTTCCAAAGTTAACAGATCATTTAAATTTGATAGTATTAGAATAATAGTTCAGTTATTCGATTACGATAAAATAAGGAAAATATTACTTTTTATAATTATTTTTAGGTAATTTTAGTGTTTTAGATCTCAATAAATTGAATAAAGATTTCAGCAAAATAAATACAGATTGATACATTTAATTGTTTTTTTTAACGAATTCTTTTAGTCACAGTTGAAATCTGGCTTGATTCCAATTATAGATAGTTGGAAGCCTCTAACTACGTATTGGCTTTTTCAATACCCTTTTAAATTGATAAACTAATAAAATAGTTTTGATTTTCATTGCTCTAACATTTATTAACTTTTTTTCAATAATTGCTTTTCTCAAATATAAAATTTAGCGAAAATCGACATTTGTATGTGTACCTTTTATACTATAAATTAATTCTTCAATAAATCAATATAATTATACTTTACTTTTAATTTGATTTACGTTCACTCTACAAGTGTTTCCCTTTGTAAAACAAAATTTAACAGAAATTCAATAGAGTATTAAATTTGATTAAACTAATAACGAAGTTATATTTCTGTACTGTATAATGTTGCCTAATTTATACATTATATTTTATTGAATGGTTATATTTAATATCAAATTACTAAAGAGTAATGCTATTTCAGCTTGATCTAATATCATCCCGGATTCTCATTAAAATTGCTCACGCTTTACAGAGTAAACACGGTTCTCCAATAACAAAAATAAACATTTGTTAATGTCATAATTACTTTACAATCAACGCAAACGTTCTTCCAGATTTATTATAATAAATATCACTTTAAAATCTTCAAAGTTATTTCTAATCTTCAGTACACCGTAAACTTTCTAAAACAATGTTATTTTTATAAAAACAAAGTTTTGGGTTACACATATTCATTAAACCAATGCAATGAACCCTGTTGTATACTGTTACTCAAACTACTAAAACCAGCAACCACAGCGGAAAAATAATCCTCGACAAAAGCAAAACTTTAGCTATATATAATTATACAACAGAATCATGAAATTCCGCATCTGAGTGTTACCAACAACCAACGTCAAAGCGAAAATCAAAACATTGGATAACGTGACACTCAACGCTACTCGCACGTCGCACTAGAGAAAGATGGAGACGCGAAATGCAATTGTAACCGATACGTGCTCGTACATAGAGTAGCACGTTTATATATATACATACGAGAGAGCGAGTGAGAGCGAAAAAAATGACGGAGCAAATGAAAAGGGAGACGGGGCCGTCGGCGGTTGTGGCGACGGCGCAGACTGATTCTCGCATTACGCCGTGTGTGTCGATTTAGATTATTAAACGGCCGAGCCAAGGCCGAGTTCATTTGGGTGACATCAATTATCGTATGTGTGTGTGAGTGCGCACGCGTGCGTTCGCCCGCCTGGCGAGAGGTCGATGGAGTGCGTGTGCGGTTGTAGGGTATATTTTTAGAGAGGGGAAGAGAGAGAGAGAGACGGGACACAGTAGTTGCGGTTCCGCTCGACGTTGGCAACTGTCGAATTTCAGAAAACGACGATGATCCTTACCGGTTGGTGTTTTGAAAATTGACGATGATTAGGATGTACTTTTTCGGTGTCCGTTAACTCGTCATCGTGTGCACGATTGCATTTATCATCATCACCATCATCGTTGTTATTAGCGCCAACTTTGTTATTCTCGTAATTTCTAATGCTCGTTGACATGTAATAATCAATGGTGGCGAGAAAAAGTAGGCTTTATTCATGTAAATGTGCGCGAAGCTCATTAATATGTCAATTAGAAACCATATTAATTAAAGCAGTTTGTTCGCATGAACATTATTACACTAATTATTGTTGTTGCGCTGGTAGACTATGCACTTGCACTACGTTTTATTATTTTACGTTAATTAATCAACAATTTATGGAGTCTCCTACAGGTTTTTTATTAAAAAAACCAAGAGTAAAGCCGTAAAAGGTATTTAATAAAAAAGGTATTTATATTTATCACTGAATCAAAAACGTATAATGAGGAGTAATTCAAAAGATATTTTATAAAAAGGTATTTAAATTTTTCACTAAACTAAAAATGAACGAAAAGAAATTTTGAATGTATTTCATTTTCATATATGTACGGTAAATGCATGATATTCTCTCAACCATTTTAATATTTTCAAACTTTTTAATAATGTATAAACATGGGAGTGTATGTACAATCAGTAAAAAAATCGATAGAATATTTTATAAGGGTATAGTACACTCGATGAATTTTTAATGTACGTTCGAATGTAGATGGGAACGAGTCGCCCTACTCTGGTTTCCCCTCTCTTATAGTATTAGACAATCTCCATGAACAATTTTGAAATATGCATTCATCTTTAAATATTTATAAAATAATGGGAAGTTTTGCTGGGCGAAAAAATATTTTTTTTTTCATATTTTAAAAGTATTTAGGCTCTTTGACGAAATTCTCATAAACATGAAAATTATTCACTGAATTTCAATACTGCATGTAATGCTATGATATCAATAATATTAATCTTCCTTTTATGAAAAGCCTCATTAAAGCGAATATAGCAAAATACCTTCTATGAAAGAAATGAAATACCTTCTCACGAGCCGATTAGTAAATTTTAATACCGTATTCATGATATAGCTCCTTTTCCCATCTATTTATTTATTCAATTTCAATGAGACATCTCAAAGACTTTATTGCGCGAATTAAAGAGAAAATGTGTGCATAAATGTTTATTAAAATTTGAATGAACATCGGAAACTACATTAGAAGAACTTTTAATGAATCTTCTCTGATGTGAAGGCACGTCAGCGAAGTGCAGTAAAAAAAGGAAGAAATCTTCCAACTTCTTAAATAAGTCTGAAGACAAGACCTTTTAATGTATAGGCAAACGGCAATTCTCCAGCGATTTACATTTTCCTCGGGACCGAAGAGCTCGATTCTTAACTTAAGATTTTCCGTTGCTCGATTCACGAGAGATGAAGCGTTTCCCTCGATTAATTAATTTTTTCTTTCTGCACCTGGACTCGAACGATTTTTCTCTTTTTTCCACGTTCATTATCTACTTTTCTATCTACTTGCTTTCCTTTCGTTTTTCAAAAGAATGATGTAATTCATGATCCCGCAAACTGTATGATTAGCGCAATTTTCTCCTGAAAGTAGAGCAGCGGAAGGCGAACCGTTGTTTTATTTTCCGTTATGAATTGGCTTTTAAAATGAATTTTATTACATGTACAAAAAGATATATTTTTACTTTTATACCAAATAAAATTATTTTGATACCGTTATGTTTCGAGCATTTTTATAATCTTGAAAAAATTCAGAAAATAAAGAATTCGAATGTAAATTGACGTTTGAACAACTCGCTTCTCTGTTATTCAGATATATGTAAATTGAATTTTATTTTTTAGCCAATTTTATAATAAAGTAAAAAAGGCTTTTTTCGTTTTTGCTCTCACGATTGTTTTGTTATTATTATCCTTGAAAATCTTTTATGGCTTGTTGAAAAATTCCATTACGACTGAAGTATTGTCAAAAACGACAACGAGAAAACAATTTTGCGTGTTATTAGATTTATTGTGTAAAAATTTTACGTACAAAAAAAAACTAAACTGATCCAATTTCACAGAATGTTTATCGGGTAACTATATACCAAACAGCCGCGTGACTCAATTTCGAAAAATTCATCAGACGCCGACTACACGCTTCCTCAATTACAACTTTCTTCATTTTTCCGTTCCCTCGGACTTTTCCGCCCTCTCATCCTTGTTCCATGCGCGAGCTCTGCTTATTTGCTGGGCTCGGTCTTTATTATCGACGGTTACGGATTCGATCTCCTCTCTTTCACCCGGCCTCGGATTCCACCTGCACACACCGCGCCGGTTCAATTTACGTCATCTGTGCCGCCAATGGCGCGCTTAAATTGCTTATTTCAAATGTATTAGGAGAAATATTGGGGCCATTGTGGAGTAATAAGATGAGTATGGCTTTGATGTAATCAATATTTCAATATATGTTCATGGTGATGATAGGGTGGAATTAGGGTGAGTGCAATATTTGCAGAAGCGTCGAAAACAATAGGCTATTAAAAATAATGGGAACTTCAATATTGGCTTGTGACCAACAATTTTTCGAATCATTGTTTTACGTTATTACGCCTCTTTCACATTTACGAGAATACCGGTTAATTGTATTGTACAGCTATCAATAATGTAGGTATAGTATTTGACAAAAATAATGTCAATACTTGCTTAATTATAACACAATTTGTAGTACTAAGCAATCACAGTTATTTTAATATTAAAGTCAACGTGCGATAAAAAGTACGCTTACGGCAATTATGCCTTTCAAATAGACTGTTAAGGTCCTTCTCTGATACGTTCCTATTCCGGAAACCATTTTATTCTTCGATATTTCATCTTTTATATACAGTTGTACATATACACACACACATCGAAGAAAAGAGAATACGATGTCGATTAAGATAAATCGTTACTCGAACCAAGAAAAGTTGGCCATCTCGTAGTTTCTTCTTTTTCTGTTCTACAACTCACAGCTCCGAGTATAGTCGGTGTTCAAAGTATGAAGAATAGATAAAATTGAGATAAAGAAGGTTACAGAAGAGAGTTGAAAAGTTCGAGAAGCGTTCGAAATGCAATATTTTTATCTCATGTGTTCCAGAAAATTGAAAGAGATGTATGTGATAAAACTTGATCTCTGAAATAATTGTTCATACTTATTGTACGGCAATATTTAAAGTCAAATACGTATATATATAATATTATTATTATTATTCACATAATAATAAGTACAATAATTATTTAATAAAATAATAGCATTTGTATTTCTGCTTTTTAAAGAGGGAGGAATTAATTATATATAAATATACGTTTTGATGCGACTGTGCTTATTTTATGGCAATCAATTAAATATTCTGTTAAAATTTAGTCCAATTACGTGAAACAAAGATATTTAATTGAAAGCTTATTAATTTTACTCAATTAACTTACTGAGAGAGGCCACGAACTTCGGATCGTGGATAATTGGAGAATACCACAGTAGTACGGTCCAACGCTTTCAAAACGTTAAAAAGCAGAAGCTATATATTTAAGAAGTTTCTCAAGTATAAAAGCACTAAAAATATCCACAATTCGGCTTTTTCAAAGCGTTAAACTATGCGATTATGACATTTATAATTTTTGTTTAAAAAAGAAAGTATTTCAAAGTTCGATCGGAATCCGTGATATCTCATCGTCAACCATACAAAGCTATATTGAAATATATATCTAGTCAAAAATAACGAACTTTTAAATTACAACTTGTAACAACAGATTATTGCATGTTCTTAAATAACTCTCACAAGCAACAAAGTGTTTCCAAACTTGGTGCAATCCACACGATAACAAGTTGTTTAACTGAACGAAAATAAAATTACTAGGGCAAAATGAACTCTGCGGTCCTTGTATTTTACCTTCGAACGTCAATTTTGATTTCCGAAAAAGCTGTGTTTGAAAGTTGCGCACGAGAAACGAATTCTCTCTCTCCCTCTCTCTTCGCACAGTGAAATACCGTTACCTAGAAACGATGTACATATGAATTTCAAACAAGCTCGCGTTGTATTTTCTTAGGCAGGAATTCACCAGCCTTGTATATACGTATGTACGGGTGTCCTCGTTTCTTGCCGAAAAATCGTTCTCGCGGGGCAACGCGACACAACCGCGCGTGTATATCTGTATATATATATATGCACATACTATAATGGCGTCGTTACCCTCGTCGTTGGCTGCAGAGAGCGCGTAGGAACAATGCAGCAGCGTTTGCTCGCGGGATGAAGTGAAATGAAATTCAATTTTTCAAAGATTACCACCGACGTGCGCTTACTTATTTGTTTGCAACGTACTTTGCTCTTGTTGCGTCTCGAGTAATGTATATATGTATGTGCTGAGTATATATGCGGCGAGGTATATCATTTTGTTTGTGCCGAAATGATTGTTTCGCTGCAATGTGCATTTTGAAATGATACCCTTTGTCCGTGACGCTTGGAAGTTACGATAGTTCACAGTTAAGCAACTAAAAATCACTTATAAATCGATGAAACCTAGAGCTTCAATATCATGTGTATCTGATGCATTTTAGTATATTACGCACCTAAGGAGGAAAAAATTTAAACAGCCCATATTTCGTGTAAATTACTACCCGAGCCGAAGACGAGGGTGGCAAACACGAGATGTGAGATGTCCAATTTTACTCCTGTGGAGCGTATACTATTTTTCCTTCCACCGAGGCAGAAAATGCCACATTCCCGTTTTTACGCCGGGAGGGAATGTGGTACTTTCGGCCCGGCTGGAGGAAAAACTTTAAAGTAACGTAACTTTAGAAGTAGTTGACATTTTTTAATTCTAACAGAACTAACGGAAAGCTTGCACTCTTTAGTTTCATTGTATTTTTATCATTTTATGTGAGACTTGTCTAGACTAGATAATTATTATAAAAGACATAGCACTTTTTCAGTATTTCCTTAAAATACAGCTGAAAACATCAAAACTTCAGTTTATTGAAGCGTTAGGATCTAATATCGTAGCTTCCTTCATATTTCGCTATCTAAAATCACATTTCAAAGTTTGAAAAAAAATCTGTGATCCGGATCTGAGATACTCTCCTTGTTAGTAATAAATTAATGTATAATATATAATTTGTTGTAGGCGACATAATTTAAAATATAGTAAATCCACTTCCTGTATATGTTTAAAATAGACACCATTTTCTACTATAATGGTAAAAAAAATCTTCCCTATTAATTACAAAGCATATAACACTTTAATAAACGTAATCACTGAAAACCCGAAATCTCAATTAAACATCTGAAAAATAATGTATTAAATTTTTCGTATGAAATGTAAGTAAATACAATGCATCGAATTATAAAATGAAGCTCCTCATATCACAAGAACGTCGAACACTTCCAAGAATGTCGTTAAGCGATTATTTCTGCATAGAATTAGCACTCTTAACGAAAACAAATTTGATTCTTATTGATTTGAAAGACATCAAATTTTATAATATAACAATAAAATTGAGTTTCATTAGAATTACTTTAAGATTTTGGTAATATTTGTTGTTTCTGATAGAGTGGTACACTGAAAGATGCTAAAAAAAAGTGGGCATAACTACTATAGCATAGCCCTTGATTTCATTTATACTGTCAAACCGTTGATCATCTTCAGGCCACACGCCTATACTACTTTATGAAACAAGAAGCCGTGCTTAAAGACTTGGTCCTTATTCATTGTACGTCTTATCTACGTTCCCTAGATTATACTTATTTGAAAGAAGTTTTATACTTTTGATATTGCCTTATAACTCGTTAACGTTTTGCGAAAAATAATAGAGTTGACTTACAGATACACGATTCTAATCGTGTCGCCACGGAGGTGTACGAGTATAAGTATTAAGGATAAAGAATTTTTGAATTTTGAATGATACACTAGTTCTCCTAACTGCTACTAGTGGGATACCGCGAAACTTATAATTAAATATATAAGCTTTCTTAAACTGTGAACTTGTTAGATTCAATAGTTATAAATCTATTGTAAGCATTTTCATATACGTATAGTTCGATGAAATTTCGAAAGTATCTGACAGGTATCATATAATTTCTGAAGTTTTTTCTTTTTCTTTGAATGTATCATTTATAACATTTATAACGTAATTTGTTCATTTTAATCTAATATGAAAATATTATGTTAAACCATCATGAACAATTTAACTTAATAGAAAAAAAATATAAATTTCTTCCTGCAAACGTTGAAATGCAGTGATATCAATTTCTTACGAACCTTTAAAATAGAACAAAGACTTTTATCCTGTCGGCATCAAATCAACCGACCGAGCTCCATAAAAATCTCGTTCCGAGGAAACAGTTCCCCGACGATCTCGATAATCTATTATTATCTTCTTCGAAAACCCGCACGTCGCGTCAGACACACACACACACACATTTGATTCTACACGCTACATACTGACCTGAGTACGGCTTTATCATCGCCCTAATAAACTCGTGCGCGGGAGAAAAAAATATCCCGTGTATCGTCCATCATGTACACTGTGCGTTTGCGCGCAGAGACGAGAAAGAACGACGACGGCTCGTAAAATCAATTAACACAATCATTGTCCTCTCTCTTTTGCTATATGAGCTGGCATACTGCATGGCCTCTTTTTCTTTTTATGCATTACACCCGCACGTATCCTCTATATATACCTAAAAGAAAAAGAGAGCATAGAGTTTTCTTCTTCGCGGTATGGAAAAATCGAATTAAAGGCGACACCTTTTGTTTCTACGCTCTGGTAGAGAGCAAGGCACGCATATCACGCGATGGCATGGATTAGCATATACGTGCGATTAGCATAAGCTTAAAATCCAAGAGAGCACGGTGAGAGATAACGAAAAGAGAGAGAGAGAGGGGAGAAAAAGATGGGGAAGCGTGAGCGTGCATATCGCTGTGTTTGAGGCGATTTTGTTTCAGTCTACGCTTTCGCTCGTGAACGCAAGCTAATGGGTAAATAGGGTTTACGTTTCAGTTCTTCGCTGCAGTTTCCGTTGTGGGGAGTATATGGCAAGCCGATAGCTCTGGTAAATCGACGGTGTATGATTTTGTAGGTATATAATTCAGGTTCGGTAATATCCGATGATATTGCGTTCTATTTTTTTGTTTTCTTTCCGATGATATATATGAATGATGTGCCGTTTATTCTTTAAAACAAGTTGACTTTTGTTTTCTTATTGTATATAATATATCCTGGCTATTCGAAACTTCACCATGAAATAATGGAGAGATAAGTTTTGAAGTAAATAATCATATCAATTACGAATAAATTATTTGCAGAAATTAAACTATATTAAAATTAATGATGTACTACTAGTGATGTTTAATCAATGATAAAAGCCTACAAAATAATTTTACCATCCCTTCCAGTCCATACTCACACATTCTCCCGAATTTCGCCCTCTTCACTCGCGATCTCTCTCCAATTCACTCGGCATAGTCGGCGAATAATATTCATCTGGATTACCGCGTTCTGCACTGCGGTTGTGTCTCTCCCTCACGTATCTATACATTCACTCCTCTGCAGACGTTGCAGCTCCGAAGAAAGCAACGCGCAAGTACATATACGCAGCGAGGAAAATGATGGGCAAGCTGTTGCGAGATGACACGCGAAGCAACCACGCGCGTGCCGGGATTTACGTATATGCAGGTACCAAGCCCGTCGTACCGAAATTTATCGGCTGTTATAAAGTATGCGCGAGGCGAAAGGCAGCGTCGCGGAATGCGAGAATATATAGGATGGGAAGCGCGCGCGATGTGCTGGGGTCACGCAGAATGTGGTGCAGCAGGGGAAAGGCTTTTGCCGCTGCGAAGGGGATAAATGCGATGCGCCAATGGTGTCGCGATAGGTACGGGATTCTTAAGGATTTCTGGGAAGTGGGTTGTAAAGGTTTTCTTTTGCTAAATTCGCTAGAGCGTAATATTTTATAAAATGCACTTTCAGTCTATGATTGTAGATAAATGATAGAGAGCGATTGAGAATACCAAATTCTATAAACACTATTAATAAATTTATTATTCTAATTTAATGTCTTTACTTGAACAATAAAGCCTTAAAAATTTTAAATCTCGTCGAATTATCGAACCGGCAAGTAATTTAAAACATCAAGAGAGGGACTTTGTTGTCATGTGTGATGGATCGAATGAGCAACAGATAGAGGAGTCTAATTACTATATCAAGTGGAGTAGAAGTGTCAGCGTTCAGTGGCTTAGCAAATACGACACCAGGTTTGACCAAAACTCCAAATTCAAGGATCGAATCTCGTTGAATAAAATTTTTCACAAAATTCTTCGTGCGTAACACAACTTTTCCATTAGTAAACGCAGTGTGCCAAAACATATTTAAACCAGAAATCGAAAAGAGTATCATAAAAACAGTAATGGCTTAATTCTCTATAAACTCGATGTATTATTTAAATGCTTTTCTTCGAAAGCCTCACTTGTCATTAATTTCCTTTAACCGGGCCCTTATTGAGTTGATAATATCGCTTCATCTTAGCGATGCAATCATTTTAAAAGCTTCGCGAGCCAATCTCACGTAACAAACGTCACAGTCTCATTTAATATGCATTCATTTAACGGGGGGATTGTCGCGCAAAAGCCTCGTTTTGCAATGGGTAAAAGGAACAGTTTTAAGAGTGGAAAGAGAGAAAGCGAAAGCAAGAGAGAGAAGAAGAATATAGGAGCGCAAGAGAGGCTTGCTAGGTCGTCGAATTTTTTTAAGGGCGTAAATCTTGGCTTTGACCCCCATCGTCCGGCTGGAAAATTAAATCTCCTAAAAGCTCTTTTCATTTCTCGTTCTCACCGCGGACGGTTATTTTTCCAGAGTCCTCGCCGTGGGATGTGTAAGTATCTCAGTCCCGCTGTTACGAGCTTTCGAAGATTAAATTTAGTTTCTTTCAACGCCCACTTTAACGAATTTTCATTGTTCTGGATATACATGTATATTTATTATATAAAAAAGTCGAATTCATGAGGACGGGCTTTTGTCCATGACAAGCTTTGGAAATGCGTTAATTGAAAACTAGTGTTTAACAGAAGCTAGCTCTTATCTACTTACATAATATTACAAGGGATTTAATTAAGCTGTTACTTATTTGTAACACCGATCATATATACTTTTAAAAATATTTCAATGTTTTTCTTTTTTTTTTTATTAAGGAATAATCTTGAAAACACGTGTATTGAGATAAATGTAAATACTTTTTTCAAATTGTATTTTTGATGTAACTTCATTTATTAGTATCGCGAAGATAAACGAAAAAAAAACGAGAACGAATATAAGAAAGAAGATGAAAGCAATCTGCTGAAACGTTCCTGTAAAGAAATGAGCACTAACTAGACAGAAGCGATACTGAAAGAAGGAAGACGCGAGACCAATTGAAGAAAAGGATAGCGCGAGTGCAAAAGTTTTTTTAATACAAAGAAATCCTTCGTTAATCTCCAAAAGAAAGCTTTCAATTGAAAGCACGCAACTGGACTCGGGTCGAAGCTGTTCTAATCCGTGCAAGGCACGGTTCGCGTTTTACCTTTATAACGGCAGCCTTCTTCCATGCCAACCGGAATTATTAGTATAATACCATACTTAACTCTAATTGGAACTTTTTGCAGTAGTAACAATTGAGGGAAATGCAAAAGGCTGACTGTTGGTAATTGTTACTAATTATTTTCAATGCAATAATCGATGGAAACTCATATTATGTAGCTTTTATTACATGTAATAATAACTTTTGAAAGCACATATTGCGTTATCATAGTACTGTAAAAGAGTTTATGCAATAATGTATACATATCGCAACTTCACGAATGATATGTTGCATCAAATGCCTTTGATGTGAAATTTTCCATGAAGTATATAAGCAAATATAGAGAAGCTTTGTATCTGTTCTATGCACAGTTCGTTTTAGATTATAAAAAAATTGTTCGGGTATATAAATATTATAAAACTTTTGTTAATGGATATCAAATACATATATTTCAAAATTCTTTCAATTTTGACTGTAATATGTGTAAATTTTTAATTTTATTAAATAACTTCTGTGAATTTCTCACATGGTATTTTTTCATTTTGTAGTTAAAGTGCAGAATAAAGAAACTAATTAATACCGTGCTCAGTTTTGATCACATATGAAAATATTAACGAAATAAAAAATATTTAAATAAGAGATACATTTTTACAGCTCACATATTTTATGTTTGAATAGCGTTAAACAAGACAATTTGTTACACAAATTAATTTAAAAAGGTCACTAATTTAAATCATCATATTTGTCATTAAATTTATCTAAAAAGAAAAGAATACGCGTAGAAATAATTTTCACGGTTGATAGATAAAGCAAAAATAAGAAAAGTGCAAAGACATCTTAAATTTCATAAATAATAATGATAGCCAAAATCGATACCATAAAATGAAAAATTATAGAGCATCGCAGCATCTTTAATAATCAAAATAAATAAATTAACATATTACGGACTTAAGCATGATAAAATGATATTATTACCCGATAAAACGTTCTTCATACATAGTCAAACCATAACATTACCTCCGCAAAGGGGCAATCATAATCGTACCCTCTTATTTTCCCTAATTAACTCCATCCGTTCTATCGATCGATCCAAACCTCCCCTGCCAATACTTCACGAATCAATGCGGAAGAAAAGCACAGGCAACACAGCTGGCAAAGCAATTAGGCTCATCCATTCGTTTGTCCACTCGATTAATGCGAAATCAAGCGCTTGGCGTTGGCTCTCGATATAAACCACGAGGCATAATTAAACCGCAGCCAAATCAAAGCGCCGTTGTGCCGTTTTAAATATATTATATATATATATATATATATATATATATATATATATCGACACAGAGGTGCTTTGGCAGTCGTGGTGGAAAAATTAAAATATAAGGAGGATGGGGGGTTTTTTCGTTTCCCTCAGTATACGCGCTTTTCGTTTTTCCTTTATGAGAGATTGTGAGTTGTTGTTATTTGACGATCATGAATATTCTCGTTTAATAATATTAAACATTGAACCTTTTACCTGAATCAATTCAATTTTCACATTATTTCAGAATTATATAGTATTATTTATTAATATATATACATATATATATATATTTTTTTAATTATATATTATTATTTCAAGTTTTAAGTATTGTGCATGTTTAAAGTTTTATTTTTATAAATGTTATGATTGTAGATTATGTATCTTTAAATGCACATGTATATTATCTGCGTCTACATCAATTATCTAATTAATAATAAGAATAGATATATTATATCTTTGATATAACTAACAAAATCTGCCATTATAGCTAACGCTAAATAAAATTTATGAATTAAGATAAAAATGATTTGAGAATTAATTGCTAAAGGAGAGAAGAGCGACAGAGATAAGGTGCGTTATCAGACGAGGATCATCGCTTGGTTCTGTGGCAAACCATGAGCGTCAAATATGTCGAGCAGGAGGCTGGCGTAGCACTAGTGTCAGGAGATTCACGAAGTGCGAATGGTATGTATATGTATATACATCGTGGCAGTACGAAAAACGTGAGGGCAAGAGAACAGCTCGGCCATCTGAATCAGACTTGACGTTGATAGTAAGGCTCCAACTTGTTGGAAATGAACTTACATACTTAAAGTAAATTGTTTTATATAATTGTAAATTCTGTGGAGTGTGGTTGAATGATCCTTAGCCATGTATGTTCTCAATTGTGAAAATAGAAATATCGGTTATCTAACTGAGTTCAAGATAGGCAAAACCTACGTCTCCGAATTTCTGCAAATATAAATAAACAGTGTCGAGAGTATTAGTATATAAGAACCTTACGTTGCAGTTTATTGCACTCATCAATTACTTAAAGATCTCAACTTTTATTATTGCAAAGCTTCGGTTATAGAAGAAAGCAAAAAAAGACGTATTTACGTTCTGCAGCGTAACTTATAACTGACAAACGTACCTGATACGTGTAACTTCTTTTTTACAGATCAGAGTGTTGTTATGAGGATAATCAAGAAATAAGGAATCACATTATTTGTTTTATCTATTTGTAAAGAGATCTGCTTCTCCCCAACAATGAAATCGGCTTTAAGATAATCTATTAATCCGCTTATAAGCGAGCGGGAAAGTTCGTCATTTAAAATAAATAACTAAAAGTCTCATAAAAGTCAAGAAAAATTAAAAGAGTAGTGTTAGTTTAATCTGTAGCCCACACTAAAGACAAAAAAAAATTGATAAATTTCATTATTGAATTTTTAACATATTTTTTGAAAATTCTTCAGTATAAATAGCTTTGTAAAATTTTATTAAATTTTTTTTTTAAACTAGTAGGATAAAGAATGTATTATAAAATTGAATTATATTACTATGCGCGCGTTATCATACTTATTTCTTGTTTAAAAACTCGTTTTGCTCACTCTGTTGACAAAAAATAAAATTTGACGCATGTAATCTTATTGATTGATTTTCGTAAGGGTGACGTACTCATCGATAGTTTTTATATTTTTTAATTCAAAACGATTCGAAGTATGCCCCTAATACATTCTTTATAGCGCACGGTGTGGCCTAAGCCCGCACTTAAGTCACGCCTATCCGTGACCTAAGTAGCTCATTAGTGCAATAGTGGCCTGCTCGGTCACGGATATGTGTGACGGCGGACTTGGCAGGTGATATCAAATTTTGTACGATACTCGTGCCTTAAGTAACCCAGTATTGCACGGCGTAATATTAGCGCCCGATCGTAGCGAGTATGTATCGTAATGTACTATTCACTAACTTTTTTCTTAATTCTCAAAAAAACTTATGAAAAGACTGAAATGCCTACACATGCATATATATATATTCACAGCATCATCGACAGCTGCGTCGACAATTAATAAACAGGAAAAGTATCGAAAGTCCGATGTATATTCCAGCCACGCGCCTTCTGAAAAGAAATAGAGTTATTCGAGCTTTGTTCTGCTCGGCTTTGCCTCACCCACCTCCACCCCTCTGTCTCCTTTTTTCGCGTGGAATACGAAATCTCGGACTAAAAATCCCACTTCGCAGACCGAGTTTACGTCCGGATGTTTGTGAGCTAGCTGCAGGCTACAAAGTGGAAAATGAAAGGAACGAGCGCTCTCTCTTTCTCTCTCTTTCTCTCTTTTTCTCTGACTCCTTCTTTTTCTCCTGCGCCTCTCTTGCTGCTCTATTTTTAGCAGTAGCTCTTGTATTTGAACATTTTTTTCTCCAGCTCTTTCCCTTTCGCTCGGGTCTTCGTCTCGTTGCACATTATTCTTTTTGTTTAATTTCCTCGTCGCGTTTCACGCGCCAGTCGCGTACGCGCCTTCACTTCTCTAATTTTCTAATTTTCTTCGTTTCACTGCGTAATCACGTGCTTATTTCGCGCGGAATTATTACTTTTAATTTCCTTGCGTGCTTACGAATGACTGCGTTGCCTTGTTTTTTAAACTTACCACCATGTTCGGTGGAAGGTTTGATTGTTTCTCGAAAAAAGTTAAATTTTTATACGTACATCAGTTATTAAATTCCATACACACGGTATTGAAAAAGGTAGCGATATATAATTTATAAACACGTATTTGAACAGCATTGATTGGTTATGTGATATATGTAATTCATTATGAATAAAAATTAAATATTTAAAATTTGATATGCTCAAATAATACTTTAAAGAAGATAATTTTACTTAATTATTATTTTATATTAAAAAAGCTCCGAATAAATGTGGATTCCATTCGTTATTTATATAACATCAATATTAGAGTGGAACGTATAATTAATTTTTAATTAGTTTCTATATAATTTGGAAAAGAGGCAAATTAATATGATAATTATAATTATTCTATAGGCTATTAAAATTACCTTTGATAGATTTCATTTTAATAAATATAATATAACGTCAAATTATTTTACTATAATTATTGTTCATGAATAATAAGAATCTACAAGTAAAATATTAGCAGTGACTTGTATAATAGAACTTGAAAAAAAATCTCACTATATTTTATGTAAAAGGGAGCCCACTCAACTTCTCACTAACCAGGAAAAACATTTCTCTTCGAAAAGCCGAGACAATGTAGAAAAACGAGATTTAAAAATCTAAACAGTTCCAGTGAATGTCGGGCATTTACCTCCGGCCACGAGTAAATTCATTTCGGCCAAAATTTTAAAGGACAATGGGGCTACCTCTTTAAAAAACCGTGCGGCAAACAGCGCCCCACTCAGAACTCTCTCCCCTCTTCTTCCTTCCTTCCTCATATTTTCACCCCTCGGCCAAATTAAACGGAGCGCGTGGGAGTGCGCCTGAATATTTACCTTGCGTACTCCTCTCGTATCACTCTATTTGCCGGACCCTCGTTCTCGCTTTATCGCCGACGTCCACTCGTTGCGAGGCTTTCTTTCTCCTAATTTTCCGCGGCATATTGCGCGCACGCGAGCCCTGCGGAAAAGAGTAGCCGAGCGATTTAAGGTCCATTCGCGAAATTACGTGAGCGCAGCGGAAAATTGGCCTCCACAAGGCAAAATGAAGTTTTTCTCTCTCTGTCTCTCTTTCTCTAGACTTTTTGGTATCGCGGATGTCTGGCGATATGCATTTAGAGTAGGGGATTTTATTTTATTAGAGATAAAGGGGGTGGGTGAGGAGTTTAAGGGGAACGTAAAAGTAGGGTTTGACGACGATTGGTGGTTAAAGAAGATTCGGGGGTTTGGGACCTTATAGTTTTGATTTCGTAAGAGTATAGTTGTAAATTTTGGAAAAAGTTGTTAAATAAAGTTTTCAGTGATAAAAAGTAATTGGTTGTAGGTTGTGAGATATATATTTTAATTTTAATATTTTAATTATACATGCAGTTTTTTTTATCTACGAGATATCCTTATTTATTACTAATATAAAAAACGTTTTAAGACAGGTTTTGAGTAAAAAACGAAATTAGTAACACACTTTTCTATATGTGATTACGATTTAGTGGGTAAAATACGCAAAATTTGTCTAATACTAATGTAGAGTAAATGACACTATAATAGTATTCATTTTAGCTTTTTCTACACACAAATAGTGTAAATTTTTATATTAAACTATGATCTTTAATTCGTCAGACTACGCTGTTATAACATTATGCACATAACAAAACCACCATTAATGTATTTTTCCATAATTTTTTATATTATTTTCTGTGTTACGTAAGATGTAATTATAGCTTTAGTGATATATCACTTATCTTGGTTCATGTTTTACGTCCGGTTATTTCACACTTATTTTATTTTTATTTCTCAAAAATATTTATGTAAGTATTCGGATTCTGGATTGGTAAAACGATGTTCCAGTTTTTCCAAATGAACACTTTATTTAAGATGCTTTTATTTTATTAAAGCTTATATTTATATGTGACTGGTAGGAAAAAATTCATTGACATTCCATTTATAGTGCCTTCAATTTAGTTATAAGTAACCTGAATAACTTCCATTATTCGTTTTATATATTTTTTAAATGAAAAGTTTCCAAATAAAAGTTCTAATTACCTTGACAAAAAACAAATTGCATTTTTGTTCATGAAATTTTCAATGCTTTAAAAAAATTTAATTTACCTCGAATTATGAAGAAATAAACGTACAATTACTCAACTTTATTGTGAATAATACATATACTTTGTGAGTAACTCTGTTGCGTAAACATTAAATTTTTAATATATTTTTTATTGAAAACAAACAACTTAAACTTTTTTCAAATTAAAAAATATTTTTTTAGAATTTCACGATGATCATGAAACTGACAGGGCATTTCTGTTCTTTCGCATTGCGCAAACTTTCTCTTCACACTTCAAGCTCATACAAATTACTATCATGCCATTTACACTGATGTCGAAACAACAGCGCAATCAAAAGGAAACCGCACCTCGGCAGCACGAAACATCGCGGTACCACGCGAAAAATTCATCCTAGCCGCTGCGTATGTAGAAATAACCGGACTTGAAAACATTTTCCAAATCGTTCTACACATGCGGTCGTGGCCACGTGTATGCGTATACGTATGTATGTACGTACAAAGCTCCACGCGGAGGGTCGGTAAAAAAAGACAGCAGTACGTAGGAGTTTTCGGAGCTGACGAGGAGCACTTTGCGCGCGTCGCATTCAACTTTTCGTCGGGCCGCCTGGAATGAAAGCCCACCTCTTTGTGTATGTGTGTGTACACAAGCTATAGTAGTCTTTGTCGGAGGCGCCAGCGAGTGCACGGATGGGAACGGGGAGGAAGGAGAAACAAGAGGCTTTGTCTCTCGCAATGGCGCGGCCGAGAGCGTTCGATAATAATTACTTTACGAGGTGCGACGACGCAGTAGCAGAGGATTTTGCCGATGAAATTTTAATTTGCCGACAGCTGTGTCACTCACAGTTTGACGACGCAGGCCTGTGTTAAGTTGTTCTAGAGTGGATGTGGGAATAAAGTATAAGTGCAAACTGTAGATTTTAACTGAAACAAATAAATTGTTTTATATATAGTAAGTTTTTATTAAGATGATTATAGTAAGGTCGAAAATTTTAGTATGGAACATCTAAATTTAAACTACGTAGAAATAAAGTAAATGGTGAGGCGTTCTTCCGAGTAAAATTATTTCTACTGCTTACTGTAGTTAGCGATATAAATATTTTAATACTTTTATAGAACACCCAGGATTAAAGTAAAAATATGCTCTTTCTATATTTTTATTCTATGCATTTAAATGTATTCGATATACTATAGTGAATCTGTTTATATTATTGATTTATATTTTGATATGCAAGAACGTATTCAGAAGTTTGAATATAAAGTATTTTTAGAGCAAAAATGCAAAAAGTTCCAAATTCTCTAATAATTCTAAAAGGAGCAGTTAAAATATGGTTAATATTACGTTAATTTTACGGTGATCTTAACACGAGCAATTTGAATTATTGAACATATCCTCAATTGAGTCGAGTAGCATAAGCAAGATTGTAATTATTTCTCTTATTGATTTGGCATCTATTTGTTGTGCACGTTGCGGAGTGAGACAAAGCTTTAGTCTCCCACAGAGTATTAATCGCGAAACTAATTTTGACGAAATGTTATCAGTTTCGTTAGTTTATATATAACGAGAATCCTTTTGACGTTGATTGTTAGTTATTTTATTATTAATAAAGCACTTAAAGAATAAACGCCAATAAAAAGCGCTCCGATTTGGCTCATTAGCATTAAGATGCATTTCATGCATAATATACAATATTTATAAAAGTTCTACACTGTGCAGTACTTCATCGATAAAACGGCACCGTCTATACTCTACACATTCACACTCTACACAGGGAGGTTATTCTACACGGGAATACTCTACACACATTTTTTCTACACGCATACACTCTACACAAGCTTTTAGGTGAAAAATTCTAAAGGAACATACTCGACACAACTTATCTCTACACGCACATACTCTACACAAGCTTTTTGGGGGGAATTTCTAAGGGAGCATACTCTACACAGTTATTTTCTTTACGAATATGTCCTGCACATAAGCTTTTTGGTGAAGGTTTCGAAGTGACCGTACTCTACACAATCATTTATTCTTTTTTATTTTTTTTATTAATTATTTTTCCTTCATCGAATTTTTTCACAATAGTATATTACGATCGAATTTTTTCACAATAGTATATTACGATACATGTGCTTGAAGTAGCTCATTATTGCACGGCGTAAGATTAGCTCCCGAGCGCAGCAAGATGTGAGTATGAGAATGTACTATTATGAGAATATTCGATGAAGGAAAAAGAATAAATAATTGTGTAGAGTACGGTCACTTCGAAATCTTCACCAAAAAGCTTATATGCAGAACATATTCCTAAAGAAAATAACTGTGTAGAGTATACTCGTTTAGAAATTTCCCCCAAAAAGCTTGTGTAGAGTATGTGCGTGTAGAGATAAGTTGTGTAGAGTATGCTCCTTTAGAATTTTTCACCTAAAAGCTTGTGTAGAGAAAATCTGTGTAGAGTATGCCCGTGTAGAATAACTTCCGTGTGTAGAGTGTGAATGTGTAGAGTATAGGCGGTACCGATAAAACCAATTTCAACTATATAATTAAATTAACTATTAATATATTCCTGGTATTGCAGATGTATTTTATTCTTACATAATTAACAAAATTTTTTAAGCTTTCAGGAAATATTTATACTATTTAAAAAAAGATGACCAATTTATAGATATAAACCGGTGATATAAGTTATATTGTAACGTTACATATTAAAGTAAACTATTTTCAATGGTCTTACATGAATGCGTACTAAAAAAAATTTGATTATAAATGTAACTATGAATTTTATTGTTTTATTGATTGCGTATAATTTGATAACGTCTTATTTCACTTTGGGAAATGAATTATAGAGTTCGAATATCGCGATAATCCGTGATGCAATAAAATTAAAACTAAAGAGTTTTTAAAGCATCTTTATCGATCTAGCGCACTTTTTCCGATCCATTATCTCAATCTTATGGAAATCAAATTCTCGGATTCAACCATCCCCTTGCACCGCGCGACTAAGCTCTACAAGCGCGAATTTCCCGCTAGCGGGCGAGAGCATAAACATTTTTACGATGCAATACCCCAGCGCGCGCTTGCTGTAATCTGCGCGTCAATCGTAAAATTACCGGGAAGAGAAGATATATATTCCAAGAGAGGAGCCGGATGGCGGGTCCCTCGATGTTGATGAAATACGATTTAAAATATTATAGGAAATCCATCAAAGTATAATATTTTTCGAATAAAACGCCGCGCCTCACCATCTCTCAGTCATCGTTTCGCCGTTATTTCCGAGCGAGAGATAGCGTGAAAAAAAAGGTCGAGCGTAGTCAGTCGCTCGGCGTCGTCGAATGGACCGGGGCCGCTCGCTCGCGTGGATGAATCTTCAATTTGTCGCAGGTGTGACGACTGTGATTTTCTCTGCTGCACGAGCTGCTGGGACGAGGCATTTTTACCGTCTTTCCGTCCTTGCTGGTGCTAATTTTCTCTTGGATTTAAAAGGAAAAAGTTTATTTAGTTATTGCATTATTGGAAGGAAGTGAAGAAGTGATTGGAGTTTTAGTGGCGATAGTCGTCTTGAGGGAAAAATGTGTAATATAAGGTAACTTATACCTTATGCTAACAGAATGAAGGTTATTGAAGTTAATATATTTTTATTGTTGGCTTAGAATTGCAAACGTACACTAGAATAAACTGTATTTTTGAATAAATTAAAATTCAATTTAGCTTTAGTCTAAAGTGAAATAATTATATAAGGTCGTTATTTGGCAACGAGAATCTAATTTAATTTTATTCAAAGTGAATTTATCTTGAAGCTTTAATTTATTTTTAAAATGCATTAAAAAACGTAATGCCTGTGATATAATTTAAGATATTCCATCTTTAAGAAGATTACTTGTCCAAATAATTTAATGGAATTGTTAATTTTAGAAGTATTTAGGACGTTGAAAGTGCAATAAAAAACTGGTAAAATTAATGCGACCATTAAGAATCCATATAAGAATAGGCATTTGCATAATTTACTTGTATATCAAAAGGAAAATTCTTGAAATGATATTTTCAAAGCGCTTTTCTCTCGGGCACCTTTCATAATCTTTCCTTTACTTTTTCCATGCAATTGATTATTATAATTTTAATGATCTCATTATAATTCATTACTTTGATATATCGAATTATATATAGAATATATAGTTATTATTTAATTATCGTCATGATGCTTTTGCTTCTAATGTGCAAAATTTCAGAGAAACTTTTCAAGCAATGTGTAGTAGATTTATTTTGAAGAGCTAATGCACGAGATGAAATTGCAATGTTCGAGCTTCCACGGGTTTTCCGTGAGTAGAACACTTTTCCCAATCATCGGTTGAAAGGAATTAGCCGAGGACTGGTTTCTCGCTTATGCAAATTGAGGATGCTCCATTCTGAGTTACGAGTTTCTATTAGTAATGCGTTATTGGCAAAGCGTACACGGAAAGTTTTGCCAGAGTCTAATGAATTAGAATCGAGTGCGCAGCCGGGCGTTTCCCCCAAATCCATTAAAATGAGATTTTCTCAGACCCATGAGATTGATGAGCTTTTGATTTATCCGCCGCTAAAGTTTCATCCATCTATTAATAAAATGTTTGTTATATACTTTTTTTTAAATAGTTTTATAAATACGTCATATATGAAACTTATTCAAATGATTAAGGTTAATGAGGAGCCGAGGACCACGTGATATTCGTTTATTATCTAAAAATATTATTTATAAGGAACACGTTAAGTAATTTCAAAGATTTAGTTTGACACATGAATTCCCAATAACATAACTCCCATGAAAAGTAAAGGCTTATAACCGATAAAGAATTTGACACAATAGCAAAACACTGTTTGAAGTAGTAACAGACCGAGTCTAGTCAGACATATATCTTTCAATCTTCTACCACCAAATCATAAAATTTCTTTCTATTCTATACAACCATTTCACCACAATAGGATTCTACAAATCGATCAGCAACAATCTATCGACCATTTTTGCTCCTGTCGCACTTTAATTTCGTCTCTCTCTCTCTCTCTTTGGCAGTTCCACGCACAGACAATCGCATCATAACACTCTACAACGCAAGCTGTACCTATACACATACACAGACAGACACACACGCGTGCGACTAATCGTGCGAAATCGGGCGATCCTTTATCTCGAACCATTTAGCGCGTTAGCTGCCGTACAGTAATTCGTTTTCCTCTCGCGCGTACCTTCTATATATACCCGCACGCGCGCTCAGCCGAACAGCTAACGCGCAGTCGCTTCACCCGCAAAAGAGAAACAACCCTCTGCCACAGCGCGTTATTGCGCGAGCACACTGGCGAAGAATCGGAAACCCCGGGGTAGGAGAAGACAGAGAGGAAAAATCGCTAATAGGAAATAGCTCTCAGTTATATATACACATACATACATACTCCGACACATACATACACACATACACACACACACATATATATATATATATAGACTCCGATAGGATTCGCGCAGATAGAAAAGCCGTTCGAGCTATAATAATTTCGAGATCGAATTCCAGGGAGGGAGCGCGGGCTGCAAGCTGGCCGACTAAGTGGTATTTCCGGACGGAGAGAACGGTGAACGTGATGAAATTTCATTCGACAATCTGCGTGAAAGAGAGAGAGAGAGAGAGAGAGAGAGAGGTATAGGGCGTGAGAAAAAATGAGAGCCGCAGTTAGCTGCACGCAAGGTTGAAAGAGTAGGAGAGTGAGAGAGAGAGAGAGAGAGACGATGGTACGCGTTTATATATCAAGCGGAACGTTGCCGTGCTTCTTTTTCAACACGTACGCCACCGTTGGGATTTTTAAATTGATCCGGCTGGACTCTCGTGCACGGTTTTAATGTATTTTGCGATCCGTTCGTGACCTGAACGCATTATTTTTTTTTCTTGGAAATTCTTCACTGAATAAAATTTGGCACGAGATATGTTATTGATGGTGTATATTATACGCCAAATCTAGAAGCTGTTGCTTCTTTTTGATACCTTCCAGCTTAGATACGTTCGTTATTCGAAAATATGATTTCATCATTTGTTTTCGACGATGTATAAGTTTCAAATAAATTTTGAACCGAATAAGAATAAACATTTATGTTACTCTTCCAAATACACATTTGTAGGTAAATATTCAGTATGATCAGGCGAACATTTAATACAATTTTGTTATCCTAGCTTTTAAAGGGTTTATATACCTTAAATATATCCTATATCATCACATTCTTCTTTCTTATAAGCTTAAACTGTATTCATTTTGTGTAAAATCCTAAGAGAAATTCTCAAATCGCATACATAATTCCACCCTACTCTCAGTATTACTCTCAGAAAAATGTACAACTCTCTCTTCCTAAATATGAAATTAATCCACCTCAAGTGCACGCGTCATTGATCTCGGCTCCTCGGCGAGCGATTTGCCCATGAATAATACAGTCCATCCCTACCACCCAGTCCCGATTTATTCCATCTCCCTTGGGATTTCCACTCTCCTCGCCCCTCTGCCCTCTCCTCATAACATTTTCATATCTGCAAGATCATAAATCATGAGCTCCGAGTGTATACTCAGGAACAGTGAGCGTATACGCCGATCTTTTCACAACAAACCGAACGAATCGCGTGCGCATTAGCGTCAGGTGAAATAGGAGAAATTCGAAGGAAACGAAAACAAGCGTATATATCGGACCTGTCTATACATGTAAGAGAGAAAATCACAGGGTATACAAGTTACTGCTACGTTCCTCGCCGTGTGTGTGTATATAGAACTTCCGAGTTTTCGGACCGCCAGCCGGAGATTTATACGTTGGCGCTTCCTATATATACGCTCGCGGTGATTCATTCATTCGGCCACGGATACACCTGCACGTGTGGTGTGCAAGCGCACGCATTTATATATACAGATATACATTTATCAGAGACGACAGTTTATACGTATATATTGTGTATATATCTGTGGCTCCGAGGCATAATGACATAAGTCCACTTTTCAAGTTTCCGGGAAAAACGGGCTTTAATGTTCAAACTTATATGTGAGATTGGAAGAAAGAAAATAGGTCGCGATATTGTACTAGTCATTTGACACATTCAAAACACATATTTACACGGTGGTATGAGTAGGTTATACATTTTCTGTTGCATTAGAAACGAGTAAGAACTGAAAAAGGTATGGACTTATGTCGTTATGCCTCAGAGCCATGAATATATACATACACACAGAAATCGACTTTGCAGTACATTATATACATGACTGTGTTTGTATGCACTTTCACACCAATTCCTAGATTATTATACACGTATGTGTAAGAGCGGCAATATTGCGATTACGCAGCGTTAGCTGTAATCTTGTTTGCGGAAGGCCGAAGGAAATGACCAGTGGCCCTTCGTGTCAGTGTACGAATTCGCCGATATCATTTTGGCTCTCGGGAAATTGCCTTTGGTTCACCTCGATGATCGCTGATGGGGTTTGTTATTTGGCAGGGATGCTTGGACGTCCTTTTATTTTGCGGGGTGGAATCACGTGTGATGCGGCGAAATAATAAGGGAATATCCGGAAATTGACTAATTTATTTGTACGCGAATATTATGAGTGATATTTTCGGTAAATTGTTGTCGGAGAAACAATTGTAATTCGTTATTCGCGTTATTTGTACGAGTTCAATTGATTCGCAAAGGGTTGTTTGCTGCAGTAATTTGTTAAGAAAATATGTACATACGTTTCGAAGCATAATTTTCATTCTCGGAGTAGCGCGACTCATGCGTAGCAGTTCGTCGTCCTTTAGTAAGCGCAATGATGATGACAACAGGGCTGGTGTTTGATATTGGAAATTAATTTTAAAATTTGCTCTTCTCATTATTACGAGGTCTCTGAAATAAAAACAATTTTAAATTGAATTGAATTTATCTAATTATTCGTTGCTGCACATTTTGCAAGATTTCAGGACTTTGTTATTGCAAAACTTCCCTGTTGGCCAAAAACTATAAATGTGTACGACTCAGGTTGTCCCTCTTTACTCTCGCATATAAAATCTCTGCAAGTACGAGGAATACTGTATAGTAACGATAATAAGCCAACGCAGTGCATGCATAATTTTCCATGTATTAATATTGAAACTATTGTGTACATAGAATCCTGAATGTCTCGGCACTTGTATATGGGAAATTAGTAATCCACTGGTGGGGATAAATTTGCATTAATTTCTACGGTATCAAAGATGTCGTATATTATATATAGTATCTCGGCGAGTACGACAAACATTAGCAGGTGTTAAGAATTAACTTTGTTGTGAACTGTTTGATTCTACTTCACTTGACCTTGTATTCTTTTACACTGGGGCATGCATTTTGATTTATCATTTTTATTTTAATTCTCTGTTAATTTTTTCAATCACATCATAAAAGTATTAATGGGAAATTTAATTTTTAATGAATATATAATATCTAAAGAGCAATTCAATATGAATTTCATTGAAGTCTGAGTTTTATGACTGTACTACTGAATAAGGTCAATCGATTTCCTTTCCATCCAAGAAAGGAACTAAATTTCCTTAGACGTGCTTTAAATATTGAATTATTTCATATTTAATGTTATTTTAAAAAGGAGGATTGTTAATAACTGCTATTAATACGTTCAACTTATTTTATTGAATTTTTCATAAAATTTACTTTTTTAAGAATTTGACAAATAGTATTACGGATAAATATCAAAACGACTATATAAAAAGGGATAGTTAGAAAGTAAAATTATACAATAAGATCACAAAGAAGAACGGTAGAGTGGACGTGGTATGTTGCATTTGATTCGTTAGTCAGCAACCTTGGTTCAAGTCAGATTCTATCACGTTTTATTCCAAAAAATTGCGATGCTTCACTAGTAAAAAAAAAATTTTTTTAACAATGTTGCATTTTTTATTGCTGTAATAGTAGTAAAATGAGAAATGAAAACACTGCACCAAAGTAGGAAAGAAAAATATATCACTCTGAAAAGAGTTGTTCGTAATTTGATAACACTATTAAAAGTTTCTGATTGCTCGAGAGTTTTAATTCATTTAAAAATGAAATTCCAACTTTGCAATGTAAATTAATACTTCCATTCCTGGCTTTACCTTGTACGCTTCAAATGTCAATAGAAAATTATCATTTTATATATACTACAATTGAACCGTGCATACCTACAAAAGCTTAACGTTTTAAAAGAACAGTGTCTCAACCATCGCATTAAGCTATATTAAGGTAATAAATCGAGTTGAATAAAATAAATTTACTACTATAATAATCATTGTTCAATTACAAACGATACCCTTAAAAAACAAAAAGAAAACTGCATTTTATTATCTTCCACCCTATACCATATTCTACTAAACAAAGAATCCAAACGTATTAAATTTACACCCCTATTCCAACACCTATACACGATCTCCTCGTCCGTGCGCTCGCTACACCGCACGAGCGTGAACTCGCGGTAAAACTCGCTTCCAACCGATTGGGCCTCGCGCTAACTCTTGGTGCCCGGGGGCTTCCCAACGTACATATATACATATATACACCAATATAGGCGGCAACGCGTAAAGCGCCGACTCGCGGCTTTATAATCAGCTTGGCCGGCGTTCCGAAGTTATACGGGACTCGTGCGCGCTTGAATTTCGACGCCAAGTTCTTCCCGTATAACGCCATACCAGCTCGCTTCCTCCTATATGTTAACGAGCGATGTATTAGCGTCGTGCTGAAGCGGGGTTGGTGGAAGAAACTTTAGCGAGGCCAGTGTGTTGCGAAAATTTAGGCTACGCGAGGTGTGGTGGCAAAAGGGATAACGCTGAGGCTAAAGGTTGAGGAGGAATGGTATGTGGTATGCGATGGTTTTGAATTTTTAATACGACGTATGTGTGTGTGTTTGGTAGGATATTGGTGCGGTATCGTTGTTTTCGGAAGTGTTGAAGGCAAAAGGTTGTGGTGGTTGTGGGTGAAAATATGGAAAGTGAGGTAGGGTGCGCGATATGTTTTAAGATGGGAAATGTGTTAGATGTGTAATTGTATTATATGTGTGTTTATATATTAGTCTGCTCATTATTGGTACAGCGAATATCTGTAGATAAATGTATCCCGCGCTTTCGATGTATCTGTGTAACTTTCTTATAAGTGATACTTATAAACTTCCAGGTTTATCCTTATGGAACATTAAAATTTAAGAATGCATCTCTATTTCTTTCCATTTTGTAATTTCGCTTCTTATTTAATTTCGATTCTTGTTTATTTTTGTGTACGATATCGTACAAACGTTTGCTAATATTACGTCGATGTGTCACATTTGTCGATTCAAGTACTAACTATACATATCAGTACTACTTGATTTCATTAATTGCTCGTTGATACATATAGTTTAATTGTACCAACGTTTTGGTATCAAAATAAAATTATAAGTAAAATTGTAAAATGTACGTTATTTATAATTCTACGTGAAATTCTTTAACTTGTTTTTTCATCTATTACGTCGAGAGAATGTATATTATTTAGTTACAGAAAAAGTTCAAAGTAAAGCAGGGGTTGTCAAAGTAAGCGGATTCTGCAAGAAAGGTAATATTTGTACATGTAAGCGACTAATGAGCTCCGTGTCAAGCGAAATGTATAGTCTTGTTAAGATCACATAGTATTTTGCTCAGCTCTCTCTTGCTCGTATATGTACTAGCCAATTACTTAGTCGTTTTTATCTTCTTTCTTTTCCTCATTTCTCTCATACCGTAGAATTATTTGCAAATTTAACGTATACCTGCAAAGAAATATTATATATTTCCAAACCATTTAATTTAATAGTATACCTAATATTATTATAATTATTTTCAATACCATCGCTATTTACCTATACAGGTGAAAATCAACTTCTAAGGCCTAACAAAACAAAATAAGAGAAAGAAAAACCAATCGTGACGAACTGTAGACAGCAGCACAGAGCACAAAGCACGTCAGCGCTTCCGCTCGTAAAATCAATCGTCCAAAAACTAAAGTTATTCAGGCTCTGTCGCTCGCGCGGCACGGCGCGACACAGTTGCAGCGCCTCCTACGCTATGTACGTATACATACATATATATACATACCAACTAGACGTGCAGAACTCGAACAACGTAATTAGCCGACGCTTTACGAGGAACTCTCTCTCTCTCTCTGCATGCGCTGAAATTTCCGTCCCGTAAAAGCACCACTGAAAACCTTCGTAAAACTTTAACTCACAACATCTGCCGAAATGCACGCTCGGTTCGTGGCGAGTGCGAAAAAATTCCGGAGGGCGATCTGAATTCTCCCGTAAAATCATAAAGTCCGTGCTGCGCGTAAACTTGCAAGTGCCTAATTAAAGGGAAGGCGTGTATATATACACGGTACGAGCTCGTCGGCTGGTATAAGCGAAGTTTTCGCTTTTTTATTCACGCTGAAATCGATGTTATAGCTCGTTCTCATAATTTGCGTGATCCGCTTCTTCTTTTAGGATTCGTAAATGGAAGAGGTGTACATTACTAGGGAATACGGGAAGAAATTTTTCATTGCTGAAGTAATAATGTTTGCTTTATCATGTTTCGTCGTGTATATACGATGTGTATATTCTTATGTGGCTTCTTATATGAGGTAGGAAACATTTTATTGAAAGATTTCAGATTCTGAGCTTTGAATCAAGTTCATAGTATAGTTTTATTTATTTTTTCATTTTATGAATTATATCTTTTACTTTCTCAAACATTTTTTAAATATTTTGTTTGTATAACTTATTAGCCAATTTTATAGATAAAATTCAAAAATCAAAAAATTTATCGATGTATCATCTAAATTAATTAAAATTAAAATTATTAATCATCATATTACTTAAGTTAATAGAGTTGTAGGTTTTTATAAAATATAATATTTCATTTCAATATGAAGCTGTCATGAATATACTATATTAATTCGTTTTTTCTCGCGAAATTCATACTTTTGTATACGTAATTTCCAGTATTTTAGACTCATTAATTATGAAATAATATATTTGACGTCCTTCAGCATAAATAACAAAAATGTACTCTACTAATGCACTGTGCATTAACAGTCCTGATAATACTTAAACGATTTATTTGAAATCGTATTCAGAACAGTAACAGTAAGATAATATAATCTCAATATTGAACTTGACTATAGATATAATACAACGTAATTATGTTTATTACCGTAAAGTGTTACCTAATATTATATATGAAATTGATCCTAATAAATATCTATATACATCAAAATGTTGTTAAATTCTCATTATATATAGTGCTGAAATAGTTTGATTAATCAAATATCCAATCGGCAATAGCGTCGTAGTATTAACGAAGCCATATAGGTCACATTAGGCGATAATGACAATTATGGAATAATGGACCGTTCATCAATTATTTTACTAGCACATTAGAGGCAAGTAATAGAATTAGATTTCTTAATTTTAATAATTATTAATACCATTATTCACTATAATGAAATAATAAGCCTCTCTTATAAAAGAGATAGAAATAGTTAAAGTTCAACCTTACATTTGTACGTCATTAAGCATTGCATCCTCGCCACTGTACATCTCGGATCAACTGTAAACATTATTTTTGCAAGCATCACTTAACGTTTCCATCACTCTATCGCGCTGCCATAGCTGAGCTAAAAACGCACTCATACTATGCTGGTCGACGCAACTCCATATCGTAACTTCGTCGTCGATGCAACGTAAAAAATCCCCACACACACACATGCACACACGTGCTCCATTACTGCGGAAACTTGTAGGGAACACGCGGCATTTCACGCGCGCGTACACTCGTGTGTACACACGTGAAACAACTGAAAAACCTCAGTAGTGCGCGCCTTGCGAAAAAGCTCTACGCCATCCATCTCTATTACGTACGTCGTCGTCGCATATAGAGGAACACATTCGCAGAGAAAGAGGGAGGGAAAGAGGTATAGAAGGAGCGAAACGACCTTACGCATTTGCGCTAGGAGATATACTTGGTGTGCTTTTTGCAAGAGCGAGAGTGAACGAGAAGGAGGTGGGCAAAGAAAAGAGCGCGCTAAGTAATTGTAAAGTTTTGTCTTTCCTCGAAGAAAGAGAGAGAGGAAGAGAAGAGTTGCCAGTATGATGGCTACTAAAGGCAAGTTGGAGAAAAACAAAAAGACCGAGAGAGTTTTCTTTCGTTTGGCTTTGGATAGCAGGTAACTAGTTTCGCGAGACGGGGCCAATAGTGAGTGGATTAAATTTGAGCTAAGTTGACGTTATCCATTTCTTTCTTTTTTTTTTTAAGAAGAAGGATTAAGAGGTTGAAGCTCCTGCTCGCTGCTTTGATTCACGCATCGCAGGCTTATTATATGATTCGTAATGGCGTTGCGGAGTTTTAAAGAAATTAAAGGACTTGCTGGATCGTTGAGAAACTTTTTGATATATAAGGGTAAAATGGGCACTGAAAGTGCCAATTTCGTGGGAGGTATACGTTCGTCAAAAAGATAAAATGTTGCAGCGTACGCTTATTTTCTAATTGAATTTGTAAGTTTCATCGTGGTAAACCCACCACGCTGGATTTATGTAAATCGCTGAAAGTACTAGCTAAGTTTTAATTAATTAATTCTACCTTTCTTTTCTCTTTCCGTCGAGTCACTTGATAATACTTCACTACAATACTATATATATATATATATATATATATATATATATATATACATTGAACAAATTTTCTTGTTTCGAATAGTGAGTGATGAAAAAAGAATTCCTAAAGCATATTAACGTATTTTTCAAAGTTCAGTTCTTCGCAATGTAAAATCATCGTAAAATTAGATAACTCTAAATTCCTAAATATTTATATATTTTATACAACCAAACCTCCTCTCTCTCTCTTTCTCTCTCTAACATTCGCTCAGAGTTTTTCACGCAGTAATCGCCTAATCCTGCACAACGTATCCCAAAAAAAAAATGCCGGAAAAGCCGATTTTCCCAGCGCAATCTCGTTCCTTCTTAAAAAGAGAAAAAAAAAGTAGAGTTGTATCGCTCTGCCTATACGGCAAATCCTCCGCGTCTCCTCGCTATACTCGCTCGCTTTACAAACAAAGCCAGCCTTAACCCAATGGACCGGTCCCTGTCGATTTCCGTCATCCCCCAGCGTACTTCTATCCCCGCTGCGAAGGATAGATGCAGCACCACTTTTTCTTCTTTTCATTTTACCACCGAAAAATCTCGCGACAGGGAGGAAGACAAATTGCACGCGGCCTCTCCATTATTCAGCGCCTCTCGTTAATGAAAACATGCGCACACGCGAGCGCCGTGTATAGTAGCTAAAATTTCCAGCTCTACGGTGTGTGAGGGTCGCTGAGAAGAGAGCGACAGAGAGAGAGAGGGGGGGAGAGCGAAAGGTGTATACGGCGACGTGCGTATAGTCATCTGACGAAGAGGAGAAGGAGGAAGAGGAAGTGGTTATTAAGGGGTGAGTAATGAATTCATAAAGCTTCCAGAGGTAGGGTTTTTTTAGGTAATTATATTCGTGTGGAAAGTATATTGTTTTCAAAAATTATTCTAGGTTGAGTCTGTAATTGTTTACAAACAGTTTGAGATAGTTTTCCAGTAACAAGCTGAAAGTATACAGTGGATCAAATGTTTAACAGTCTCTCAAGTCTCCCCACTCATCCACGAGACTATCCACACACTCATTATGATGGCGTTTTGTCTGTGTTTATGTACACATTAGAAGCGCTTCGTCTGTGTATAATAGACACACACGCAGCACACCTTCGTTTGTTTACACCTGCGGTGTTACTAAACCAAGGCTATGTACTGTAAACAATTTTATCGTGAACACGCTGAAGTTGGGCTTTTTGCAATTTTGGTGGAGTATAATTAAAACTATCGTTATTAGTAATATATATCTTTTTTTAAAGACACTTTATGCGTTATTAATGAAAGAGTTCATTTTTTAACGTCTCATGATGATTCCCTCGTAAGATACTATATTAAATTTCGTATCTTTGTAAGCTTATATTTTGTTTTCGGTGAAGCTATGCTTTCTAAAATTTAATTATCTAATGTATATAATAGTAATGAGAATCATTCTGGAAAGTTTCAAGAAATTCCTTAGAAAATATAAAATCGCATTAAGCCTTTTATCATCAGTTCAAAGATATTTATATTTGTATACAATCTTCAAATAAACTTATTTATAAGCGTATAAATTACACTGAAACATTTACTAAATATTTACTAATTAGATTGATGCATGGTTGATATAATCTTTTATTTTCCCAGCAATGTTAATTAAATACATAATGTAACAACGCGACCGATGAAATAAACATGATATGCAAATATGTAACCGCGTTACGTTAAAATCCGATATAGCAGCTGAATAACCTGCTTGCTCACTGCCCAATCGCCAATTCAATGAGAGATCTAATTAAATCGGCCACGTCATTAGCTGTCTTCGCTTCTCTTGGCCAAGCTCGAAATCGAAACTTTGAAATTAAAGCATGAGTAGTAAAAAAAATCGAGAAAAAACTGCATATGCCCGCACACCTTGAAAAATATGCAGTCCTAGGCAGTAGCATTAACGTCGAAACGTCAGCCTCGCGGCGAACGTATCGATTTCAAAGCGACAGAAGTAGCGGCAGCATCAAAGAGAGCGAAAGATAGAGGAGAGAGAGAGAGAGAGAGAGAGAGAGAGAGAAATTGCGCGCTCAGGTCTCGTATCGTCGCGTGACAGTATACGCGAAAATACTGTCGACACGGAAAATGTTGTGTCTCTCTGAGTCTCCCACTCTCTCTCTCTTGCGCACGCGCCCTCGTCTTCAAACAAGGTACTCGTGTACATTCTGAATTGCACTGAACGAAATTACAAGCCGTTCGCCTCGTCAAGAGTTACTTGGCTTCTAGATGCTTGACGAGCTGGTGGTAAAGGGTTTTCATTTGCTTTGAATATAAAGGATTATTGTTAATTTGTTGTTTGTACAGCAAACATTTCTTAGAACTAGTAGATATGGACGCGGTAACAAGAAGTGGACATCTTTAGCCAATTAATTTTCATTTCACTAGTTTTAAAATCTAGAAAAGTTGAAAATCTTTAAAATTTTTTAAATTAAAAAAAAATTAAATTAAAATAAACTAAATTAAACAATTAATAATTAAAATTAATTTGAATTATTAATTTTAAAAAAAAATTTTAATCTCAATGCACGTTACAAAGTGAACCCTATACTTCATTCATATGAGCGCCCAGTGCTCCGTGCAACGTCGAAATGCATAAAACTGTCAAAAAAGTATCATCACAGAAAATGATAACTTTTTAGAAAATCCTTTTACTACGCCCTGCTTTACACACTCGTATCAGTTACTAGATTCATTTTTGTAATTTAATATTTCAAATGTATTCACAGATATTTAATTACCAGTTACTGTTCTCGCTAAGGCTTTTTTATGTATCTTGTTTAATAGAAATGGAATATCTAAAAACCTACGACTTTTCAAATCACATCAGATAGAATTTTTTTTGATAGATATACGCAAATTCTATTTACATCCAAAAACCCTTCTTTTAGACGAAGTGTGAACTTTTGCTTTAAAGCCGGTCAAACTTTTTCGGACTGTTTAGCTTTGAATATGAAACTTGTATGCCATCCCATACATAATTACATTAAACATACGTGTAGTCTAGCCAAAATCATCAAATCTCTAAACATACGAGTACTCGATACAGAAATATAAATATACTGGATTCTTTAAGTCAAAGGAGAGTAATCAGATATTTTTTTTATATCATTTACAAGTAAATATGAATGATTAATCTATTGAAAATTTAATGATATCTAGAGAATTATCGCAGTCTCAGTGAGAACATATAAACATCACTATTCAAATATATACATCTCAACATTGGCTGTCTAATTCAATAAGATAAAATTTAATTATTCTCTTGAATTTCCAAAAAAAAAAGTATTACCACTCTATATAGTCTTCTCGACAATGTTCTAGCAAATATTATTGCAGTATAATCAATCACAGATTCAACGAGGTACGGCGACATAAATTACATTCAGGCATTGCACCAATGACAAAAACCATTCCGGATAGCAATCCCCCTCTGCGAACGCGCGATCGCTCTTTGCTGGTGGAGACGAAAGGAGGAGGAGGAAGGAGAAAATTGCGAAACGCGCGACGAGCAAAAAAGAGAACAATTTCGAGCGCAGCGCGCGAGCGTGCGACGCGCCGTCTTTCTCGCGTTCCAAATTCTTGTTCCGCGTCGTCTCTATCGCTCGAGGCATTTCAGGGTGAGAGAGGGAGAGACAAAGAGAGAGAGAGAGTGAGAGAGAGAGAGAGAGAGAGCAGTATAAATGCTTTCGGTTGATTTAATGCGAGCTTTTTTACATGTGCGGAATTACACCTCAAACACACAATTTTTCATCAAAAGCAGGTCGGCAAGTATTGACAGCGTCGTTGAAACAGTCTTTGAAATCGCATATTCTGAAATAGTTTATTTTAGAAAATAAAATTCAGTTCCTTTGTTCATAAAAAAATTATCATTTGAATATTATTGTGGAAAATATAACTATTATAGTTTCCAGTTTGTTTATTTGTACATACATATAATTTTAATATCTAACTAACTTAAGATTCCAAATACTGATTTAAAATTGCAAAATTCCTGATGTTTGCAGGTTTACAAGTTTGATAAATTTATTGAAATATATAGTAATAATGATATTGTATAATATATGTACATTGTCTATTACATTTTATCACATTAGTTCTTCATGAAGAATACTTTACTTTCAAACTAGAAACTAAATAAATAAATCTCGAGTGAAACTTTCTAGCAATCATCAATACATTCAAATTAATTAACCGTAAAATCGGTAAGTCTGTTTTGTGAATTAAAGATTGTAAAAATATCGATAATAGATTTGTTTCCTTTCTACGAGACACAAAACCATTACTTTTTATCGGGGACTTCCTAAGTCGTTAGTTAAATTGAACGTTAAAAAATCTATAATGGCCTTCTACTCTACTAAGGTAAAAAAAGAAAAATCCAATTTAAGTTTCAAAATTACTGTTTCATGTTTAAAAAGTTGTTTTCCATATTGAAAATGACCTTCATGTTTATCAATGCTTTCACCTTTTTTTCCCACTTACTCTAAAACGGTATCTAAAATTAAATTTTCTCGAATATTAAAAACAGATAGAATCAACATCCGTTTTCTTTATTAAAACTGAATATTTGAAAAATCCAAAGTTGTACGTTTTACTGCTTTTAGTCTTGCAACAGCAACAAAAGCTGCGTAAACTTCCTTGAAAAGAACAATTATGCTTGATAGCAAACCAGCGCTTAATGTAAACTGAAAGCACAACACTGGCAAGACAATTTCAAGTGTATCCTTAATAAAGCCACAACAAACCGTTGTTTCTGCAACTCTCCGACCCCAAACGCCCGACAAACCACCATAGCCCCCTACTTCCGAGAAACATAAACAAACTTTGGCCCATCCTCGCCCACCATCTATACAGCTCTCTCTCTCTCTCTTCTACCCTTACCTCCTTTAAGTCGGCCAATCACCGAGAGGCATTTCCATTACGCCAAATTGACTTCATAATTTTTGCCACCGGCACCCGCGCAACTTCGTCTCTCCCTCTCTTTCTCACGAACGCGTCCCGTGGAATTCGCGCGCTCACACTGCCGCTCGCTACTATCGCTCGCGCGGGTCGTTTGCACAAAGGGCCGTACTTTCGAGGCGATTTAAGCGAATGCAAGTCGCACCGCCGACACCCTTCGCCCCTTCCCTCGCCACGTTTTAAGTCGTTTTCTCCCCCCCCCCCTTGCTTTTCGACCTCGATCCATTATCACCGCGCAAGAAGAGAGAGAGAGAGAGAGAGAGAGAGAGAGAGAGAGAGAGAGAGAGGAGTAGAGGCTAAACGTCGTGTGCCGGTAAACTTCAAAAATCTCGCAGAGTTTTCATCGAGTTTGCGGAAAAAGATAGATAGATAGAGAGAGAGCGAGAGAGAGAGAGAGAGAGAGAGAGAGAGAGAGAGAGAGAAGGAAGGTTGGAGAAGGACTGGATTCTTGGAAATTCCTTCGCTGGACTTTCGATGACTCTCACTACTGGTGGATGTACATCGGTGCCGACGTTGGTCGATGTATGGTAGGAGCGAGAGGGTAAGAGAGGAAGGAGGGAACGTTCAAAGTTCAGTTTGCTTTGACGTTGCCTTCGCGCGCAAAGAGCCTGCTCACTTGGCGAATTGGGATTAACAAATTTTTAATTAGTTCGAGTGTAGTTGCAGTTTCTTCGGGTGAAAGCTTAACCGGCGACTGGTGAATAAATACATGTAAAGGTCTTTTGACGAATGTAGCCCGATATTTGCTGAACAAACGTTTTATTCAGAATATTCCGTACGTGTTAAATAACATTTTCATGGTATAGATTCAGGTATCGTAACAATGTCAAAGGTAGAATGAAGAAGAAAATAAAACACATAAAAATCAATATAATTTGTTAGAGGAAATTTTCTTACTATGCACTAGGTTAAGTTTATAACTACTTTGTTTTTAGTTAGTGTGATCGTAAGATTTCTAGGTCTCTATTTTTACAAGTACAAATCTCTACTAAAAGTCAAAATCGTTGAGGAAGTAATTTTTTATTATTAAAGTTTTATATCAGGCTGGATTGAAGTACGTTACTTCGGGTGTAAATAAGTTGAAATGGGTCAAGTGACCACCGAGATATTACGTCACTCTGAAACGAGACACGCGATAACGGATGTAGGCACGATATGAGTTGCTTCGGTATCATGTTTGTTAATGTTGACGTATTATTGATATTGTTCCTTTGATCACATATACAAGGATAAGTTATAACTTTAAAATATTATCAGTAAAGTCGGTATTTATTTTTTTTAAATAAAAAAAGTAGATGATAGTTATTAAAATGTATGATAAGGGAATAGGATATTTTTTTTCTCATCAAAATAATAACAAAGATGCTATAAAACGTAAAGAAGTTATCAGTCATAAGTGATTCAGTAGAAAGTGCCAGGGTCTGGTCAGCCAGGCGTTAATGAAGGACATGCCGTATTTTCAAGGAAAACTTATTTATTTTTTCGTGACCTTTTAAAGTTATCATGCATTTATTCAGTAGAAAAATAAAACCACGATGAAGGTCGAACATGTCCTAGATACTTGCGTCAGTAAAAATAAAATGAATATTTATTTTACCATTAAGCAGACATTCTCACCGTTACGTGATAGAAACTAATTTATTAGAATTAAAAGCAACATTTTAATTTCATTTAAGATTTAAAAAAAGAACTTGTTTACTTCACTTTACAATAACGTAATTCAGCTCGACCACATTCCCTTTTTTTCAAGGTCAATGCAATAGAAAATAGCGATTGAGTCAAACCGCAAGAAACTCTCCCCAAGGATTCCCCTCTCCAATAACGAGTACAACTCGTATCCTCCCACACTCGCCCGTTTTCTCAACACATAGAAACCTCCGTCCTCACGCTGATCCACTCCTACGCGAGCGACTACGTCATTGTTCCTCTTCCAAGCGATCAGCGGCAGCAGCGTCGAACACGTTCGTAGCCTGGCCTCGTCCTTCGCTTAATTCCTCAGCGCGTGCATCCTGCTCCTGCTCCCTCTATATGTACCCATGGCGCGCGCGGCACTCCGGGGCCGACCCCAATTCCCTATGACGTCGGTGCTCTATCTCTCTCTCTCGCTTCGCTACCACCACCCCCGTCGTTGCGTAACGAGCGAAAGTGCAGTTTGCGAATTGCGTCGCCTCGACCCACTTTCACCACGTGCCCACGCGCGTGTGTTAGCAAGCGAGGCCACGGATATGGCTCGACGCCATCGGTTAGCTCTCTCCCTCTTTCTCTCTCGCATCGCGTTCTCCCCTGTAGTTCGACCTTCGCTATATACACGAAGAGAGAAAGCTGGACGATGCGCGCCAAGGTACAAGGGAGATAATCGCTTCGTGAGAGAGCTCGGGGTGCGGAAACTGGATGTCGTTGGCAGTCGATGGAGCTTTGATTTATAGTTGTCGTGGGATGGTGCGGAAAAGGGTGGATACATGTAGCGTTTCGTCGGGCGATGCCTCGACGAGACGGTTGTTCAAATTTTTTTAGAGATTCGGGAAAGTTGGACGTGGCGGGGAAAAGGGTCAAGAAAAATATTAAATGCAACTTGAGTTTGGCATGCTTGCACTTCTCTGGATACTTGCATGGTACAAGAATATTTTTTTTCAACGAGGATGCCCACTAGGTGTAAAAAATATTTTTGAAAATGCTATCTGTATTAGATATTATATAAAAAACTGTGATATTTAGAAGAAAAAAAAGAAAATTATCAGGTTCCTCGAAGAAAATCAACGTCTGTCTAAATTTGAGCTACACTACTTCGATGCATTCAGTAAAGGGTACAATTTTGATAGATTAAAAGCAAAAACCTCACATGAAAATATTGTTAGTCGATTCAATTGTAATAACTATTATTATATAAAGTAACGATTTCATACATATACGCGCACACATATACACTTAAATTAATTAAGAAAATAATTTGATATAAAGTGTAAACATTATTAATTTACTTTTCATAGAGATACATACAAACCTTCTTCATAATTCGCGTTTGAAAGCACTTATCAGTACAGTTTACTTTTCATAGAGATACATAAAAACCTTCTTCATAATTTGTGTTTGAAAGCACTTATCACTACAGTGACGGTTCGCACCCTAGCTTTCAAGGAAAAAAGCCCCATAATATGTGAGCGGCCCTCACGGGTGTGGTATAGGCGTCATGAAAGCAGAATTATTTTACATCCCACGCAAGCTTTGCAAACGAGACCGAGAAGCGTAAATGAGAAAGCGCGTTATTAGGAGAATTGAGGTCGTCCTTTTGCGTAACGAACAAGTCAGAGATATTTCCGAGAAAGAGCTAAAAAGTTACACAAATTGCCGCTTTTTCTCTCCTTTTGTAAAGTGGAAAAAGAAAAAGGAGGGTCAAGCCATAAATTTTAACTGTAATTTGCTAATTTATAAAAAAAGTGATAGAAGTAAGTAGGAAGTGTGAAAAGTATTTCTAAAGGAATATTCCAACAATATCGCATAACTTCTTATTCAATTTGGATGAAAGTTGAAGATAAAAGTTGAAATCGCCATGACCCCGTTTTAAATTGAGCCAAGAAAAATGTTTAGTTTAAATTCACAAAGGGATTCCCCGGGGCGTCGATATACAGGTACGCTAATCACAAGTAACAGCCAACTACGAACAGACGCTTTTCACGACTTTGTCGATACTTTAGGCCGTGTAATTACATGTTTCCTTCAAAATCGATAGAGTACTAACCCTTAATTTAAACAAAAACTCATCTTTCGAGTCAGCTGAATACGAAAACTATTTAAAAACATTCTAAAAATTCGGAGGCTGAAAAATCATTTAAAAATTTTAAAATACAATGGAAAAATATTTTTAAAGGAAATTTTTCTTGAAGCTCTTGTTTGTATCAGAGTTCGAAATATTCAATTAACTTTTTCAATTAATTGCCGTTAAATTAACGATTGAATAGTGAATCTTTAATTCTACGTATCTCGATTAAAAATAAAATTTTTAATCTAGTACATTAGATTGAAAATTAACTTTGTAATTTTTAACGAACGCATTCGATTGAAAATTAATTTTTCAATTTTTAATCAAATACATCTGATTAGAAATGAACTTTTCAATTTTTAATTTTTATTATCGATAATTAAAAATTTTTTGAACTCTGGTTTGTATTTATTAAATTTATAATTATTATTTTCACTTGAAAAATGTCTATTACATTTAACTAATTGTTATACATACACACACACATATATATATAATTTTTTTACCATTTAAATTAGTATAATTAATTTGTATGTATTATTTTGTGTTTCAGGTGAGTAAAACAGTGATACTTCCGACTTATGTAAGTTTTAATAGTATATTTCAATTGTGATAACTAGAACGAAGTGCTGTCTTCTTTCATAAAAATACAAGTAATTTTTTCAGTCGACGAATGAATTGATATCTATCTTAAGTTGGTAGTAAAATAATATGAGTTATAAAATTATCATAAGAAACGGCAAATAAATTATGAAATTTTCATCTGAAGTCCTGGGAATATAACTATAAAACGAATAGTAATATAATCAAATTTTTATGGCTAAGTGAAGTACTTTAATGATTATATAACAGCCGCATATAAAATGGAAACTATTTTTATTTTAATAAATTGAATATTTGCCTCTCAAGTATTAAATGATGTGTTAAGAGTGAGACCTCATTAATATTACGATTCAGTTTTCTCACTAGTCAATTGAAAATGATATCTTGCCGATAATATAATATATTGTATGCATCAAAACTTTACTTTGTACAAACTTTTCCACTATGATCTTTCCAACTCATTACTATAAACACCTTAAAGTGATTTGTGACAAGAATTTAATTTAGTAATTAAAAATATTGTTTTAAATTTATTCATAATTCATTCACATTGTTTTTGTACTGAAACGTCTTCACTTTGCTACCAAAAAGCCCAAGTAACAGGTTTTATATTTTGTAAAGCGAATTTTGGAAAATTTCCGATATACGAGCATGACGCAGGTCGTCAGAAGCATGGCGTTCGATATTTTTAGTTTTTCAAAAATATCGTTATAATTCAATAACCATACTATGCAGAGGTCTGAAAAATTTCAATAAATTTATTTAACCATTTAATTTTGCATAATATTCATTTAGATTTTCAAATTTTGAAAATTTGTAACACAACTGTATTTGATAGAAAATGCAAGATTAAAAGTTCACGAAAATTTTCTTCTGAAATTTCTTATTTTGTTCAATACAAGTTCAAAGTTTATTGTATTAAAACGTGAGAGAATACTTCATCTAAAACATACGATTATTATATTTTTCTTTTTTAAATGTAAACGTCAGGTTTAACCTTTATGTCATAATTTGTTTTTTATTTTACTGTACCGGGTAATCTTATGAATCTTAATATTATTAAAAATAATTATTTTATTATAAAAAATGTATTACCAACCTTCATTTTCTTTAACAGATCGCCATTTTGTTACAGTCTTTATCATAAATAATTAACGCCATTGAACAGTAAATAAAATACGAAAAGGCCCGTAAGCAAACTACGAATGAATGAACACCTTTTCGCATTTAGAAGGAATTCTCTCCTTCTAAAAAAAAACTACATTGTATAGTGCTGCCTACAACTTGCGCACTTAGCCGATACGCACGAGTGCGCGGGCAAAAACGTCCTCCATCGTGTAAAACAAAAGTCACGTGCAACCATCGACAGCGTTTTAAAACGCGCAAAGGACTAAAAGCCGCGTGGAGAGAAAAATTAGAGGAAGAACGCGTCTATTGTTGTACGCGGGAGAAAGAGATAAAGAGGACGAGGGAAGGAGAGAGGGAAAGGGAATGAGGCAAAAAGAGAGGCAGAAGACCGCCCGCCGATGAAGCGTAATGACACTCGTTGTTTTTCCTTCATCGACAGCGGGTTGATGATGGCGGAGGTAACACGCAGGAGAGGGGGGAAGAGAGAGAGAGAGAGAGTAGCTTAAGCCCCGGGAATCCAGCGGGGAAGAGAACGCGGACAAATGCACTCGCGCCCCCCGTGATTGCGCACGGCTACGTGTACGTACATACATACACAGAGCCACAGTCGCGAGTACGTACAGGCGAATGCGGCTTTATCGCTTGGATCGATGAGATTGGCTTTATTAAACTCGATTCGTTTGATTTCATACACGTCTGTCGTCGTCGTCGGCTCGAGTTGCGACGGTGGAAAAAGACGTTATTCGAAAAGTTTTTCTCCTGCCCTGCACCGCGCGGGGTACTGACTGTGTGTGTTTTTTCCTTTTTTTTTCCTGGCGTTTGACATTTCGAAACTTCTGTGGTATTGAAGGAGCGTTTTACGTTTCATCGAATTTCGCTTAGTCCGCGCGAGCTTTTATTATACTTTGCTTCAACTTCGTGGCTGAAGTGGGCTGAACTGCAAACAGAATGGAAATTAATATCTTCGTTGAAGTTGAGTGTTGCTAAATTTGAAACTGAAAAATCTTCGAATCGTGTGATATTGTTAAATCATATAGTATTCTATGAAGAAAATTATAATTATAGTACATTGATGAATGAAAAACTTTAAAATCGAACGAATATTTGCGTATTGAAACGTTTAATAAAAGTACTTTAGTAAAAGAAATAAATAAAAGGACATTCTTAGTAAGCGATCTTTTTCACTTTTTCAATTTAATTTTAATACGATTAGGTGTTTTATACTTATTCTATTGACGTTTAAATTCATTTTCCTACATATTTCTTACATGTCAAAACAATTTAGTATTTTGACGGACAAGATGTTTCTACAATCATTCAATTTTATAAATTAATTTTAACAGTACATTGTATCTTTCAAATGTTTGTTATGTATTATATTATGAAATCTAATTAAATAATATTAATTCATAAAATATATATGGCTTCAAGTGAAATAAAATTAATTCTGCAACATATAAAGGATACATTTTAAAGTTTTGTTTGTGATATAAATTTTCCTGATGATTAATTATGGAACATAATATCTTCGAACAATCAATCATTTTTCTTATTATATATAAAAAAACATGATTGATCTCTGTCGAGTAAACGGCTTTAGTAAAAATTTAAAATAAAAGTAAATCTTCTTTGCCATAGTCGTCAACAGTAATATTAATGTCAAGTTACGCTGTAATTCATCATCTGAGATGATTGAATTACATGCAAGAATAAACAGTGGCAACCCTGCAAGTGACACTGATATCCTTGCAGTTATATATATGAAAAAGTCCCAAACTATTCCTACTCCTCCACGTAAACTCCAACGCTTTGCAATTGAGATAACAATTGATCCCAGCGGGCGCTTGTTTCGTCCCGAAATTGATTTTGCAGGCCTCGGCCGCTTTATTTTTCTCTTGTTAGCCTTCCAGCCGCTACTGTGCGACTGCGTATATAGGAAGGCGCGTGAATTATTCATGAGATGGTTGAAAATCAACGGGGTCGAGTTTGGTATATACGGAAATTAGCATTGATACGCTCTCTCACTTCATTGACTCGTGGCGTATAAGGAGCGGGAGCTCGCGCGGCCGCGTGGGACTGGGAAAAAGTGCAATGGAGTGGAATAAGAATTCCATTCGATTTCCATTTATTCGCCGATGCAAGGACATTTAATGAAAAAAGGGGGTGGCGGAGAATTTTATTGGTATGCCAGCTTTTCAGATTGCATCTGATTGTTTGTCAAACAATATGTAAGTATACAGGTTGTAGGATGGTTCGACTATAACTTTTAGTGTTTTCCAAAAAAAAAAAAAAAAAAACTATAACTTATCTTTGTGCTACATCTAAATAACTCACGAGTCTTTCTTATAGATTCATTTTTTAATTAATACTATATGAAGTGAGTATGTATATGAGAATGCGATAATTGCTGTGATCATATCTCTATTTTAATATGCCACTTAAATGTTGCACTTTGGTTCATTATTAGTTAACATTAATTTTATCCTAATTAACAATATCACTATATATATTTTCACAAGAGACTACTATTATTATTAAGTGAATAAAAATACAAGAACAAGATTAAATAAATTTTGTATTGTAAAAAATACAAGTAGATTTTATTTTTCTCCACTGCTGTTACATTCGCAGTAGAAACAAGTACAAGTACAATGGAATACACTACGGCCCGACAAAGTGTGCGAGTGTCCTTTACGACAACTGAAATCTCCCTAGAGCCCACATAAATCAGAAACACGGCTCCAGAAAGCTGTATGTAGCAGATGTCTCGAAGGTCCGTGGATTCTCTCGTTTGTACGGCTGTTCGCTCTTTCCCAGTTCAACCAGAAAAATTGCTCGAGCGAAGCAAACTCAAATTAATCTATTTCTGGAAAAAATAACATAGACCTCGTTGTTGATGTTTTGTCCAAGCTATTTTATTAACTTGATGTGTTTTATAATTATAAAACTAAATCAAATATAAATGTTTTAATTTATTTGCTAAATCATTTTGAAATTATACATACTACATTGATACAATAGAATAATGTTTTGATGAAATAATAAAGATAATAAATAAGTCCAAACGTTTCAAATGAAAAATATTCGTATTGTACGTGGACCAAAATGTCGAGTGATAATATTACTTTTTCTTAAATCCTGTAGTGGTGCTTACCAAGTTGAATCTGCCAAGTGCCAATCAATACAGTTTTCTAAATGTGTTTGTTGTGTTCTGACTTGACTCTCGCGCAGCTAACGTAAAATGAATACAAAATAATTTCTTGCAATATATGAACGTTTATATTCTTACTGGCAACTATTGAAACCTTCAAATAATTTTATTCCTAACCTCACTATAATTAACAGTATTTTTATTAATCTACTACCGTAATTGTTATTACTTTCTACAAATAAATCGTTTTTACATATCTATATTTCTTATTAGTTAATATTGTTATTTCATAAACTTTTAGATATTTAATTATTGATAATTCAGCAACCATTGGCTAACCGTTGGTCAATACTTTTGTTATTCGTTGGTCAAAAAATCGACCAACCGTTGCAGTTAAACCATTTTAGTTGGGTTATTTTTTACCAGGAAAGTGGCGTTATTAATTTTTAAGCAATTAAAAATATTCAAATGAACGATGGCAACAAATAATTTGAAATTATTGCATTGTTAAAGTCAGAGTTTGACTGACCTAATAAACAGCGTATATAAATTATTATTAAAAAATTCGAAAATATAAAATTTATGAAATTCTCAGTTTTATTTGAGTGTCATGAAACCCGAAATATGGCAGAATGAATAAATGCTGCAACGCCGTTTTCATTTAACATGCTCAATGAAATTTTAATGCATGCGCGTAATATTGTCAAAATTAACATTTTAAAATTCATAAAAGAATGAAACACTGGTATATGAGTTGTGTAAACATTTCTCCACGACTGATCAAATAGTAGACCAGAAAAAAGAGGGACAAAAACCACCGTTACGTCGCATTTGTCCATATATTTGACGTACATAGTGTGGACCGCGTCATCCGCTGAACCGCTAATGAAAGTTGATGGGTACGAAACGGCGCATCGAGATGATTTCCCTAAACGATTTATCCCTCGAAACGATAAATCAAATTACGGAATTTCGGCCGCTCGCTCGGCGGACTGGACAAACTGGGTCGCGCAACAGATGTAGGTAGCGTCCAGTTCTGTACGGTCGAAGCGCGCCTGTGACGGCGAGTTACAACCGCGATGGCGGGAGTTGAGCAAACGGCCACGAGTTGCGGACGCTGTGAATTAATCTTGAATGGCTAATAATCGACTACACGCCGGTATAGTCAATGTAAACAGTTTTGTTCGTCTCCGTAATTGAATGAAAATTTTCGTAATCTACGTTATTCCCGTAGGAGTTGCTTATTTACTGGTAACGTATTCAAATGGTAACGTTTTATTTCTCAGAAACGTCAAATTTTGTTTTATGTTGTGTAAAAATATGTGAAATTAACTGAATCAAATTCAATGAAAGAATATAAAAAATTTCAATTGTATGAGAAAAAGTTAAAAAATAGAGTAGAGAACATCATAAATTTTGCTTTATAGTTTATCATCATACGAATAATTAATTGTGCTGGATTTATCTCTTGAAAATGTGATGGCCTGAAGTAGGAAAATATTTTAAAATGCGCAACGATTAGTTATGAAATTGGGTGATAAAAGTCTGAATATTCAGTACATTTTTAATTTCAACAATAAAGAAAATTTCGAGAACTGAAATGAAAAGTAAATGAGATTTCTTAGAATAAATTTCAATATAACTTTTAGATTTTATTATTCATTCAATATACTTTATAAGAAGAATTTTTTAGTAAATTTCAAGTGTCTAATTTTAAAAGTGAATAAAAACGCATTAAAATAGCACAACAAAAACAAAAGGTTTCTGGCTCAAAACGAATACAAATTATTCTTAACCTGAATAATAAAAAGAGATCACAGTGTGCGCGACCCTCATAAATTCAGCTACAAATACACATAAAACTAAAATCAACTCTACAAAGTTACGCCACCATTTTGACCGTATTAAACGTTTAACGGATTTCTCGGTACCCATCAAAAAAGCAAATTCACTTTAAAATCCCCGCCACATACTACTGCCCTCCAACTGCAGTTATACCTCTCTCACCATTTACCCGTAAATCGTTTGCACTGCGCGCGCGCGCGCGCGCTGGTGTATAGTCCGCCAAAAATGGCCACGAAACTCCCCACGGTCATTCGCATTCATTATCCCTCTTTTAAAAAACTCGCCGCGTTCTGCGCCGGCAAAACAACGGGCAACAGTTATAAACAGACCGAGATCCTCCTGCGCGGCCGCGAGTGAATTACGTGAAATAACGCGGGCGTGAATAGCACAGGCGCGTTTAATTCGTGCTATATACAGTCTCCCACTCCTCTCCCAAGCTGCTATCAATTTCGCGGTGCCCGTAAATTCCACAGCGGCGTTATTATTGCACGCGCCGTGTACAGCTGCGCACGCGAGGCTGGGATGGTAGAGCTGCGCATTAGAATAACGCATAAAGCTAGAGCGTATCCCTCGATGGGTGCGAATGAACTAGCTCGTCGTGAGCTTTTAGCTTTATCGACTCGTTAGCGTATTTGCTATATTCTACCTGTCGCTTTACTTTTCTGATCAGTGTTGTTGTTTGTAGAAAAGTTTCGAGTATGAATCGCCAATGCGGTTGAAATAAATTTAAATGATATTGACATATAATATACTGATAAGACGGCGTTTATTGATTTGTTTGTCTCGAATAAGTATATATAAGCCTTTTGTGAATGAAACAGATGATAAAATTATCTGGTTGTTGTTGGCAATATAATTGACATGCTCTACTTATCCGATAATTGTCACTGTCTTGAAAAATCCAATAAAAACCTGTAAATATGAGTTGTAATACGGAAAATCATGGATTTCATTTTTATAGCTTAGCATATTTTCATTTTACGCGGAGCAAAGATATTCATATAATTAATATAATATTGAATAGAAGTGATCGTTATTATTATCGCATCTTTCGTATTTTATTTTATTTCCAAATTTTCACATTTTTGATTTACTATTTATTGAATTTTTTCTAACTAAAATTAGAATAACGTAAAATTTGCAGCAGTATGATGAGTCCGACATATATCGACTCAATGCGTTCGTTGCGGTAAAGGCATATCGATAATGATGAGGCAAGCGCGTTCGTCCGCTCGCGGATGGTTATATGGGCTTTTCAATTAGGACGGGTATAGTTGCGATTGGATATACGCTCGATGCGAGGATCAGTTCTGTGTGGTTCGAATGAAATGCAGCATTACGGTTGATATGCCACGTTTCGTGTTTGAAGAAAACCTGTTTTAGTGCTACATTATAACGTCCGTTGCGTGTGTTTACGTATTTGCATGATGAAAATATTAATTAATGGTACATATCGATATTAATCTTCTTGATGAATGCAAAAATTCAAATTTATGATGGTTAATAAAAAAATACAAACCTTTCTGTTTCTGGATATTTTTGTGATAGAAATATATTGCATACGACGACAATTTTGTCCAAATATAAAAACGTTCGACACGTATATTTTATGAGGTGTGCAGAGAAAATTATTCCAAACATTGGCTAAAAGCTTTAACAAAAAACTTCCTATCCCATTATATTAATTATTGCTTCCAAAGATACAAAATTTATGCAAAAATAAACTTGAAGTATTGCCTGAAATTTGTATAGATTTATAAAATTATAATGCTTATGACATTCTACTCTTGATTTTGTATGATTGGATAATACTTCTTTTTATAATAATGTTACACTTTAAAACCTTTATAATTAAGTTTACTTGAAATTTTAAGTCAGAATCACGTTAAAGACGAAATAATAATTATTTAACTTTCACTCTCCAGATAAGTAATATCCGTCGTAGTTAATATTACTTACGCACGCTTTTCACATCACTTACAAAAATAATCTTAATATTAATAGCATATTTAGTTTCCGCGAAAGAATAATTCTTAGCCGCAATAAGACCAGCTGAAAGATAAAATTAATTAGCGATAAAATTAAAAGATATCATTCGTCGTTGAAAAACGTAAGCTAATTACTTAGAAAAAAAGGAGGCAATCGACCCACCGCTGTGTAACGCGAGGACAAAAAAAACCTCAGAAAAAAATGTTAACTCATTAAAAGAGTAAATAGCGGAGCCACGCGCAGGCGCACCTGCACGCCAGCAGCGCGCTGCCGAAGAGGAAAAATTAAAGAAGTAATTTCCCTGAAATACAACATTTGCCCAGAAGTATATTTTAACGTCCCTGTGCGTACCACTCGCTTGCGTACAATGAAAAATTCGCGCAGTTTCGCAGTGCGATCATAAATTTGGCCCGCGGCGGTCTCGTAATTCAACAGCCCGCTGCCGCCGACGAAAATTCTCTCAAACATATACCCGCCGGATTGCCCGTATTATATGTATATACTTTATTAAACATTTGCTTTGACTTTTGCGCTCTCGTGCATACGCATATAGCTATGCATAACGAATGGGAGCGTCAATAATCGGAAATCTTTTTCAAGAGTGCCCGTCACTGACACGCGGGAAATCGTACAGCCGATCCATAAATATTTGGACGCGGATATACACGTGGCTGTGTATATGTGTGCATGGGGCGGGTGTACTTAGGTATGTGGGTAAACAGGGCGAGAAAGTTTAAATCGAAATCTCATCGATCATTTTGACAAGCGAACAAGTGCTCATAAATATTTTCCCAATAATGCCGGCAGAGAGCGGAAGGTTGCGGCTGACGAAATGAGCTTTTCCACGTTTCGAACAGAAGAATCGGAGCATGGAGTTGAATTAATAACTTTTCGACGTTAATTGCTTTGATGCTTACTTTTTAATCATAATATGTAACGTGTTGAAGATTAAATTTTCAAGTTGAGTAAACACTTTGTTTAACGTATTATTTACTTTACGTTAACATATGGGTATGAAAATATTGAAATTGCAAATGGTATAATACGATTGTAGCCTGAAAGGCATACATATATCACGTTAATTACATTTAAAACAAGGCTTACCAGAATTCGATAATTTTCGTGTATTATTCCGCCAGCACAGCGCCTAAGTAACTTAAGTCCTTGTCAAAGTACCGTCTATGTATAAAGGAAAGCCTTGAATTGAGATTCAAGTTCGACTCGCTCTGTAAATCTATATGCGCATGGTATATATATACATGAATATATGTACTGGTATACATTACGGGGTAGAATTTGATTAGTTATTCACGTAGTTCCGTTGAAATTCTCCTCCTGATGATGGCACGTTCTTACGCTCTATTACAGTAACGACGTTTTATTTCGCTTATATTTTACTCGATATCGTCGCTTCCGCATAAAAAAGAAGACAACGCGTCATGATGTTTTTCGCTTCTATTTATAATGATAATTCATGACAAATTAACCACTAGTAAATTAGCAAAAATTAAAGAGCGATTTGTTATTATAAGAGCTTCAGAATGTACGTAAAAGTCTCTTTTTGAGCTGTCATGAAAAATTGACTTTCTTATCTGAATTCGAGAAAAATATTGACGTTTTACGTACGATTATTATTTATGAAATATATATTTAATGTTATACTATGTGTAAAATATTATTCGAATAACTAATATTAATGATAGATACACGAAAAGAAATTTTTGAGTCAATTTTACCAGTTGCCTTGATAGTCGAGGAAGAGACTGTCAAAACCCCAAAAATTACTAGTTTTTCTAGTAAAATTTATTAGAATAATAATAATTTTTCCTATAGATCTAATAAATTTTACTGGAAATACTGGTAATTTTTGGGGTTTTGATAGTCTGTTCGTCAGCTACCAAGCCAACTGGTTAAATTTACTCGAGAATTTCTCTCCGTGTAGTTCTGTGCTATAGATTTTAATCAAAATTTGTGCTCAATATAAGCGGCTACATATAGATTATATATACAATGCAGTAATTAATAATTATAAAGCACACTCATTTATTACTCATGAATGCACCAATTAAACGTTTATACTATCAATACATTAAATAAACTGTAGATTTATTTATGCCGTTCATTTTATTAGACTATAAGTCAAATTGATTTAAAATATAAGTTTTTTAACGTATATTATTTTATCTTCTTACAAAGGAATAATAACCAGTTTTTTTTTTAATTAGAAAAATGTTTTGAATTATTCACAATAAAAATTTATTGACGAATGTTAGTGGTCTCTTGTATAAAGAGAAAAAAATATTGTTACAGTTAACGAATGATGGGTTTGAAACATTGGGACAAAGTTCAGTGCAAAGTTACATTCATTTGAAAATCGTGAAAAATGACGAAAAATAATGAAAATCTTACGATTTTTAAATGTATATACCTTCGCACAAAATTGTTCGTTTTTAACTATCTTTAGCTTAAATTAAAGCTCTATACGTGTACTTTAACTACTATACTGTACAAAATTCGTTGACATATTTGAAATGTTAATATTGGTGAATGATTGACTTTTCGTCAATTTTTCCCTGTGTTAAACTTCCATAAGGAAACTTGATTTGTCGATAAAAGGGTGTCTCAAGGCCGTTTTCTTTGGTTCAAAATTCTTATCGTCTTTTCTATGACCCATAGAACAAGAAAATAATTACTTTAGGGGCGTGCCTTCAAATTTAATTTTAATCGTTTTTTAACCAGTTTAGGGCAAAGTTTCCGTAGAATTCCACATATATGTGTACATTTTATACCTGTCTAGAAAACAATATCGAATAATAGGTTCACATTATTTTAATTCTAAAATACGCAAACTTTGAACGTCACTTCGTAGATAAAAGCCGCTTATGTGACAGCCCGAACGCAAGTCGAGCTCAGCACACACACACACGGACACCCACAACCATTAAAAACGCAACTACTCTGTGCTGAACTATACCGTTGCGCAGCATGGCGCCAATGCACCCGAAGTCGCACGAGCAAATGCATTATGCACGCGCGTACACGGCGCCCAGGGTATAAGTATAATCCGCTAGTACGAGATCATCCGCGATGGCTACATTCGATCCGATATTGCAGATCTGCCAGAGAACAGGCGCACCGGATAGGATCAGAGGCGTGTCACACGCTGTTGCAGCGCTTGGTGGCGTTTTCTCGGAGTTTTGTGAAATGCGTGTGCGTTTGTGTGTGTGCATGTGTGTCTGTATATGTGCAGCTGGAGTTCAATCACCGCTGTATAATTGTAGCTTTCGATCGGCTAGATGTTACATTGATATATATGGAAATTTTTCACAATTACCAATACTTGGTTGCCTTTTAATTAATAATATATGTCCGTATGCATTAGCAGATATCAGTGTAGTCGTATATTCTTAATTGTTTAGCAGTATTGAACCTTTTCATGAGAATTTAAATATTTATGAGACACATATTATGATCACTAAAATTATATTCAATAATATTTAAGCTTCAACGATATTATTTTGATGTGTATTCGGTATTTGTGGTCCTATTCTACTTCTAATTCTAAATGATTTCTTAAGTTCAGATTTGTTTTCGGACGCTTTCGAATATGGTGTTCAATCTGAAGAAAAAATTAAGATATTATAAGTATTACAACGAAATTGATAGTTGTTGCGGCCGTTCATTCGAATAGTCGAATTATATACACACCTTAATCAATAATTGTTATATCCCTACCTATATACATATATGTTTACGATACTTTTCGTTCCGCGCAAGTTCCCGCGGTGTCGCTTTTATCTGTCGCAAGACCCGGCGCAGAGCAGATCGCTCCGGTTTATTGTTGCGTGAAACCGCGTTATATTCAATCAATTAATTATTGTTTTGTCGCCTACTATTTCATTTGTAAAAAGTGTAAATAAATCTATCATTTAGTTTAGATAGTGGAGATAAGTTTCATTTCATCCGTGTATTGTCCCCAATCCACCACTGGACAACTTCCTGTGCGTGATAACGAAAACCACGAACCCCAAGGATTCCCTTACAAACGTTATCCACGAAACAATATACATATATATAATTATTGATTAATAGAAACTTTACAATCAATGTCTGAATATTTCATTTCATTTTTCTGTTTTACTTTGCCTCAAATAAATTGAATTTAGTAGTTTATAGTTTAGGCAGGCCAAAAATAGGTCGCAGTAACTAAATTTGTTTCTGTTTACATTGATAATTATTTTTTTAAAATAACAATGATGCACAATCAGGGTCTTATTTGACCTTATGTACATTAGTAAATGTAATTTTTTTCTGTCATTCCGCTATTATTTCATAAAAATTTCTGTAAATCTATTGATATTCTTGCAGTAAAACATTATCAATTTATTATACAGAATTATTCTAATGCCTGGAATTATCAGTTCAATTAATTGCAGTCCTTTATGGATACTCAATTTCAACATTATTATCGAATTATCTTTCACGCGAATTCATGAAACTCAATTTTGTGAAACAAAAACTTGATCTCAATCATACGAATTAGAGAATTTTGCAAATTAATGTGAAAGAAAATACAGACGGATATTAATAATCAACTCCTATATAAATCTGGAAGCCACGAACATCAATACTAATCCACGAACAAATACTCTACAGATTCTTAATACGTACGTTTAAATTAAAAAACGCATAGTTCCAACCATCATCGCTCCATAGCTTCAAAAGCATTCACATTTCAAGTGATACATCCAAGACATTGCGGTCAGACACGACCGCGGACTCTTCCTTCTTCAGCTGTGTGCAGGCGTATCTCTCCTGCAGCTATTCATAATTCCGACGGCGTAATTATAATTAGCGCTCTGGCGGGTAAACGAGCAAGCGATGTAACCTTATGGCCAAAGAGGCCAGCAGGCCAGTGGAGCTTTAACGTCGTGTAAGTTAAAGATTCGTTGGATATATAGAGATATATACACACGTATATAATTGCGGCGTTGCGGGACGGACTGACGGAGATGGACGCGCGCGGGGAATTACGGCTATACGCGCGGCGGCCGGATTTCGAAACGGAGGTTTCTGAGTGTTATATAATGGGGAGAAATGGCTTGAGGTTGGGAGGATGAAGATTGCTATTGTTAGATTACTCTCGCACTGTAAACACATAATAATTGATGAATTATTGCTGGGTCTTGCAGTAGCAAAGATCTGAAGAGCAGTTAAATAGAATGTTCAATGAGTATTTCTTTCTCTTATGTATTCAATAAATATGTGTAGCTAAAAAGCTTTGAATATTTATATTTGTTTACTTTGTCGGTACTTTGAGTGCACTAAACTGTAAAATTACAAAATACAATTAGATTTGTTGCTAAATTAAATAAATTTAATAATGGACATTTAAAACGGGCGCTGTTGAAGGGTAAAGTTTAACTGCTATATAGAAATGTACATCAATTTTTGTAACGTATTTGAACAAAGGTATTGTAAAACGAAACAAATACATTAACTATAAAATATAACAACTCTTGATTCAATGTGTTTTTCAATCTATTTATGTTGAACTTTTATGAAGAAAGAAAACTACCAAAATGTAAAACTTAATGTTCCACTTAAAAAGCTTGTTTACGACTCGGCTCTAACTGAGCAGAAAATTACTTGTTCATAGTAGACTGTAAAAAAATGTGAAGCATTAGCTCGTGTATGTTTTATTTTAGTAACTGCAAGCTTAATGACTACCAATCTGTTAAGAAAGGGAGTGAAAGCTGCTAATGATTCGCGTCATTATCCCGTCTTACATTCTTATGGAATCGTAAACCTTACGAACCTTATAATTTTAATGTGAATTTAAAATTAAAATTTACTAGTTCTACATTTTACGTAACATACATTTTTATTGATTTTTTTAAAGCTACAGTTAAGAAAAAAGGTTTCTCAAGTCTGACATTACAGATTGTATAATGAGTTGTACGACATGCTATGGTGAATTTTATACATAACAATATTATATGAAAATATCCGAAACGTGTATATATTAATTTTTCATCAAGGGAGAAAAGAATATCACATAGAAATTACTTTCGTAATTTTTAAAGGCTATGTCCAGTTCTCTCATAGTTTTGATATTTTCAAAACTTGCTTTTATATTGCACATCCACATTGTACAATCAAATACAATCATATTCTTATATATGTATATTCAAATCCATATAGCCCCACAGCAATTTGTGTGTTCTTTCAAATAACCAGCAAACTTTCTCCCGAGGCATATCGTCCACTCACGCTTCCCTATAATGCAATTACAGCAGGTAGTGAAAACCCTGTCAAGCTGTCATCGAACAGCGACGGAGGCAGGGGGGGGCGGACGAGGAAGCGAACAAGTCGCCGTGAAGCCGATCACTTTACACTGTCACGTCCCCCTCCACGTTCCCTCGCCCTGCCCTCCAACTTTGGCCGGCTTTTGTTTGACTTTCTCGGAAGTCGACGGCACCGCGTCGTCGACGTCCGGCCCTTTGAAAGCAACGATTCTTATACGACTTCGACGTCGTTAGCCCGCCTCGGGGCGCGCGATAGCCAATGTAACGCGATTACACGATCGACGAACTTGAAACTCGCCGAGTGTACCTACACTCGGCAAATTGGTATAGTATATATAGGATAGGTCAGAGGGTTTGGCTCGAGGATCCCGGAGGGCTTTTTCAATTAGCTGGCGATATACCTTGGCTAATGATATTTTGAGTTTGGATTAGGGATCCTGGGTACATACGTGTACGGACGATCGTTACGTATTATCTCTTGTCGGAGAAATCGAAGGTCAGTGTGGGGATGTAGTATAGACGATACGTGTGACTTTTCAAATTATCATTTTGGTCGGAAAAGTCGTCTATGATCAATTTTTCATTGTTAATAGATTTAAAGTATTTCAATAACAGGTACTCAGCATATTATACATTATTTGTTACGTTGATTAAATACAGAATTCAACAAAATTAATGATTCAGTGAATATAGGTAGTTGAAAGTAGTACAAACTTTGTAGTTGATCTCACACCTTTTCATATTTTTCTAATACCCAATATCTTCTTTTGAAAATATGCCGAATTATACAAATTGTAAAAGCGAATGTATTGTACTTCTAAACATTAAAAAGAATGTTTTTCTATATTAGTTTCAGAAGAATTCTAATCTTTTGACTTTTGAAAACACGCGACTCGCTGGAAATCGACAAAACAAACTTAATAAAAATGTAGTAATAATATATAAAACTGATTTTTAATGTATATTCCTCATATTTATAAAAAGCTACTGACATTGATTTTATTAAAATTTTTGGATATCAGAAAATTGGAAATTAGTTTAGCACAGTGTATTAATTAATGGTATTCACTCTTACAATCGATTAGATTTCCAATTATCAAGTAAATGCAATTATACTTTTCAGATAAAATGATATTAATTTATTAAATGTATGAACAGTTATTAACCCTTTTGTGCCGAGACCCCTTTCCTGGGAAAAAGTGACGTTTTTTTGTATATTCTAATTGTAAATGCTTTAACTAAGATGAGTGTTATTTTTCAAGTGGGTCCTAAAAGACCCATACGATCTTAAAGGAATTTTTTTTTAAATTAAAATTTTTACATTTTAAAATTTTCAAAATTAAAATTTTTATATTTTAAATTGTCCAAATTAAAATTTTTATATTTTAAATTTTCAAAATTAAAATTTTTATATTTTAAATTTTCAAAATTAAAATTTTTATTTTTTTTTAAATAAATCGGCATTATTCAAAACCTTGCTACGTATGATCAAGCAGGTTTAGTGGTTTTGTATATTCACACACGTGCACGCGAATGTGCGATACATGTAAATCACGGTACCTTTATATTTTATTTGTCGGTAAGACCGACTGGGTCCTGTAGAATCAATATCATATTTTTGAACTTGAAAGGTGATCAATTCTTAGTATCCATCTATAAAAGGGAGATTGCCATAGTATCGAATTGAAACTCTACTAGAGCCAATTCAGAGCGTCATCAAAAAATTCATTGATGGATGCAACAGAAAGATACAACAAGATGCAACGGAAAGAAAAAAAAAATGAAACGAATGCAAAGAACTTAGAGGAACAGGCCTGCAGTGGTAGAAGTAGCTAACTTCACTTTCTTGATTTTACTATTTGTGATTAGCAAATATATGAAATATATTAGAGAGCGGCTCAATGACATGGCAGAACGTGTCATCACGCTATTCTATTCTCTCTCTTATACTATAATATAATATATACTTCCTTTAATAGATGGATGCTTCTTTATTCCAAAAAAACACTACTTACTAAATTTATATTTGAACTATCACAACAAAATAATCCATGCGCGCGGTAAGCGCGCTTGTTGATTTTCTAGTATTATTTCATTTGCAATCAGAATAAAAGAAAATCACATTAACTCTTTTTTTTACTGGAAAATAAACCATTCAAGATCCGAATTTTCATGAAATCCCAATTTTCATCGCCGAGCCCATTTTTTAATGTAAAAACGGAACGAAAAAGAAAATTTCAATTTTAATTGCCAGAAAGCTTCCTTTTGGATGAAAGAACACGACTAAATGGGTATGTTCTAAAAATTATGTAATTTTAGTTTTTTACGTAATCTTCAACAAAGTGGGTCCTACAGGAATCCCTACGGCACGAAATGGTTAAGTAAGTAAAATAGTTTTTACTCGTCGAATAAATGAATATTCACTTCATCAAATTCACTAGAATATTTAAAAGAATAATACATATAAGCTTTTTCATAATTCTACTTCGAAATACCAAAGTAACAAAGTTCGATCATGATAAATCGTTGTCTAAATCATAATATACTCTCGTTCGTAATCGAATCCCTTTAAAAAAAAACCAGTTTCTACATTTTTTAACCCGATTTCCAGCTTTTGCAGTAACGCGCGAAATATTCCAAAATGAAATCCTCTTAAAACCGCATAGATTCCCGTCGGTCAGTGTAAACCTCAACGCGCTCGCATAAATCCAGTGCGGCTGAGCTACGTTGAAAGTCGACAATTGAATTCATTCTGAGAATTTCTGCAGTAAATTCGATGCTATGCTGGCGCAGGTGTATAATTATGCCAGAAGTTACTGTGAAATAGTTTAGGAAAAAAAACATAGAATTTGTGGAAAAACAATTTTAAATTTGGAGTATCGATTTTATTGGAAAAAAGAAACGTAAAATGTGAAAGGTTTAAAACGAAATAGTAGAATAGTATTGAGTAAAGACTATTCTTTCTTTTTTTTATTGAATAGAATGTGATCGGATTTATCAATTTTTTATTCGATACTGAGAGGTTTAGACTTAACTAAAATCTTTATTATTCTTAAAATTTACGATTTTATTTCGAAGCACATATTGCTCTTCTCCAGAACAATTAATATTTTTTCTATGCATTTCGCAAAGAAATAGAATTATTTTTAAATAATAAAAATATATAACACTAATTATCACGTCATTATATAATACTAATCTATATAAATAAACTACAAAAAGCAACCTCTTATTTCATTTTATGTAAATATCCTTGATTTAGTTTACAAGTTACAGAAGATTATTATGTTAGTAAAAACAAATATTTTCAATTTTGATCGACAAGATTCATCACCTTATGCAATATACTCTTAAAAATAATACCCTGCGAATTTTTACCGATTGTCTGACACCTCCGGTCCAATATTCCCCTTTATGTGCGAAATGCAGTGCTGGTACGCATCGTATCTCTCTATATTGTCTCTGTGCGGGAGACATCTTACGTGAGCATGCAAACCGAAAGCAGGGAAACTTCGTGAAGCCGATGAACGAATATGTCGAATTGCCTGAGGTGTTTATCACGGAATGATGGCTTGTTCTCTCTCACTATCTCTTTCATTCTTACTCAGAAGCGGTGAGACGCAAAGGGGTTCGTTGAATCTTTTATAAATTCTGCTGTTATTGAAAAACGGTTATTAAATTTCGGGTCAGTGTGCAAAAGCAGCGGAGAAGTTAAAGCGAAGATTATTAAAATTTTAAATTTTATTAACTACGTATAACTAAATATAAATTACTATATTAGTAAGTAACATTCTCTTTGTTTGAAAATATGAAATTTTATGATTACAATAATTTATAATATTAAATATTAAATGATCTAATAGCTTATAAATAAATATAAAAGAATGAAACAAAATAGCTTTTTGTCAGTGTCGCACATGATGATGAATAGCTTTCTAAAATGAAGAAAAATTTATTTTTTCAAATAATAAATTAATAATGCTTGATGAACCTATTATTAAAGATCTGCGCATCAAATATAACTGAAGTATTGAACTGTTGAAAAACGAAAAAAAAAATTTTAATACTGTTACCGCTGGTAATTCGTAAAAATATATTGAGTATATAAGAAGTGGTTTCGACCGCAATTACAATATAACGATGATTAGCAGGAAGTCGAGCAGTTCCGGCCATGGACAGTTGCTACTGTTTGCATCACAAATTGATGGTACTCGATCAAGCCCTGGTTTATAAAATAAATTTATTTTGTATTCTGAAATGTATCTTGTCACTCATCAATGCAATTTAAGAAATTAAGATTGCACTTCATACTCATGCTCTATAACAATTATTCGTGCCATGTTAATGGAATCCTACACACTTTTTAAATAAATTTTCTTATATTCTTTCTTATACTTGTAAAAAGTTTATTTAATTTAATTGTAAGTTTTCATATAACGACGTACATATATATGTCAATCAAACATTTTTTTGGTTCATTTGATATACCTAATTCATGGATTTCATTAGAATAAGTGCTTCCATTGCAAGAAATGAATATCGAAAATTCTGTTCTCTGTCACTATGTTGAACGTGATAAGTATTTTTATAATTTTCAGCTAGTACGACTTTTCATTACATTTAAAGGAGGGCGCCTACTTCCCATTTTTATTATGATTTATTACATTGCTAATTCAAGTTCTCTGAGCTTTGGAAGAAGTTCCGCTAAATTATAGCAGATAATGATTTGAATTTTAGAGAACACTTGTAGGCGCGTTTGAAATAGAATCTTGTCGAATTTCAAAGTTATCCAAATTTATGCTAAACGTAACCTTTGTACGCAAGTGCAGAGTACTTTTTTAATACTAAAGCATTCTCTTTTTTCCTTCATTATTGATTTTTTATGCTGTTACTTATCTCTTGACACAATGTTATGTAGGGGAACGTTCGACTGGACTTGCAGCTGGAAATAAAATCCATACATCACAAGCTTGTATGGTTAAAAAAGGGGGTCATTCCATGCTGTGCTCATATCAATCATCCAGTATAGTTACTGATATAATCCGGAAAATAAACCTGATTTATTGTATAACATTTATCATGTACTTATTTTTCAAATGAACGGTGTACAAAAATCGAAATATCGTTGTACGTACTTTTCACTTACTCTATTATCTACTATAACGACATCAATCAAATCTAAACGCTTCGCCTTCTAGCTATATACTCCTCCTTTCATCTCACAATTATAACTCTAACGTGTGCACAATTACGGGGCTTCTTAAAACACGCGCAAGTGCTTCTAAAACTCTCGTTGCCTCCGCTCTTAACCATAAAAAGGAAAACAATTCCACGCTCATGCTCGATTCGCGCAACGCGAAAGGGAAGGCCGCGAGCACTTTCATATATATATATATATACACACACATAACGCGCAAAACTTTTTCTCGCGTGCCCCACATTCGAATCAATGCGCGCTCGCATACACAGCTCTGTCCCGAACTAAATGAATTACCCAACTGCTGCTAGTGCTACTACTGCTGCTGCGCCCAAACTTCCGGTCCCGCCTCGCGTCAGCACCATACGTACGTACACATATATACGCGTACGCGTAAAATACGTGTACACGTGGCCGCTCATCCGCTTCATATCCGTGAAAACTTTTAAACGGCGCGCGTGTTGCTCGTCTCTCTCTCTCTCTTGTGCATACCGGAGCATCGAGACTTGAAACACATCACGCACAACAGAGCGCCGGGAGCAAGCGAACGCGCGTGCTTATGTATTCGGACGCCACGACTGCAGCTTTGCGGAATAAATTTTGCGACGCTGCAAGCGGTGTTGAAGTGTGGTTTGTACGTGCTGCTAGCTGGTTGACTGTGTATGGTTGTATATAGAGATGTGGGGGTGTAACCGGAACTGTTCAGGTATGTTTGTGTGAAATTTATGTATGAGGAAATCTATCAAAATTTTGTAATTATTGCGGCTTCGAAACTGATTAAAAATTTTTTTAAGATACACCTTACAAAAACTTTTTTTTTCCTTCTTCTTCTTTATGCTATATTTCAAAATGTATGAGAAAAATCGCGTACAATTAAAAATGTTATTTTTTTCACTTTTTTTAAAGGGTGAAATTTTTTTTAAAAATGGTAATAACACGTCTTTTTAAACGTTAGACTTAGCCTAGAAATGCTCCATACGAAATTTGAAAAAATGAAACCAGGACGAAGAGCATTCATTTACGTTTTCATCAGACAAAATAGAAGAAAGATGTTTTTAATTGTACACAATTTCTACCGTGTACTGTGTAATATAAGAAAGAAAAAAACACGTATGTAAGGCATACCTTCAACAAAACGTTTGATGAGTTTTTATATAAATACATATTTAATACTATCGGAAAGCTGAATTGCAAAAGCACAGGACGCGAGTACAATACAGTTGGTGGAGATTAATGTGTTGTAATGGCAAAATTGTTTTTGTAAGAGGAAAATAAGTTACAGTCTAATGATATTTTCCTTTAAAATCATTTAAACAGCTTTGAACCGTTGGATGCCGAAACCGCTATAGCTGTATACACGAAATTTCCGCCTCTGTACGTTTTAATTCCCTTCCGCTACTATGCCCGTTCCATGTTCCACGAGATTCCTCTTCTTCCTGAGGACGACTTTAATCGCGGATTAAATTTTTTTTGACTGGGGTATACAGCGATACGATGAATGGCGCACTCGAGGTATATCCTTGTATGTGCAAGGATAATTCGAGTTCAGTGGGTTATGAGGTAATCAAGAGGGCATTCAGTCGAAGTTTTATGTATAAATTATATACATATATGGAAAAATCCACAGAATTACTTTTAACTTTTATGAAAACCAGTAAATCTATAATTATTAGAGCTGTATAAATGTTTAAAACATATACACTTGTTTCTTGTTTCGATAAAGAATTTTATTATCAACATTTATATAAAATATGCAGTGTCCAAGTATTTGTATACGCAGACAAAGGGTAGTAAAAAATAAAAGAATCATGAAATTGCGAATAAATTACTCTGATTTTTTTTTGTTTTTAATTTTTCTTGTGTTCTACTTTCGGTCCATGAGTTAGGGCATTGATTATACGTCTAATAGGTAATTAACCATAAAAAGTAACAGTATTATAAGTTACAACGATGTGCGCAAGTTTACTATAAAAGTGCAGCACTTCGATGACCTAAAATAACTTTATATGAAATCCATGTTTTATCGATACTTTGTTCATGTACTCTTTGTACTCTACTCGCCCTTTCCTTTTCTGCTCTTTCTTTGCTGATCATAACGCGGGCAAAGGTTGTACTCTGTTGTACACTATATATCGTGATATGTTTTCAAGTTAATCTTCCTTGTTCTCTTTGCCCATAATTATTGACGCTACTCAGCTATTCAAGATATTTTCAACAGGTAGTCCAGGTGAGAAGCAAATTACAAGATATTGTAAACCTGTAAAGGTATCGGGATTCTTCACTTTCACTCAACTTTCACCTAAATTGCAGTTAAAACTTATTTGTCTAATGCCCAGATATTTTCTATTGATTTTAAAGATATAACCTAGGTTACGTCATAAATTGATTTTATACCTGTGTTGATCTACCTGCTGTTGCAGGTATATAAGTACATTGCAATACGCTTAATAACTTAAGTCAGGTCAAACCATAACTTTTATGGTTACATACTTGAACAGGTACAGACTTGATGAATCTACTTGAGATTGCAGGTACTGATTACTGGTACATTCGTGATTGTAGCCCAACAAATTGATATGTAATATTTATTCAAGATAAAAAACCAAGAAATCTAGTCATGTGGCGAATATGTGCACATTATGCATCAAAGACAAGATAATTTTCAAGTAAACAATAAAATTCGTTAAGCCTTATGAAATTTCATCTTATTGTCCAGCACATCTTTAGGCTACCTACCGAACGGCTGGCAACCATCCCGAATTGGGGAGACATGCCTCCGGACTTCGGGCTACACTCACTGGTACATCGGGTCGGGAATCAAGCCCCAGGTTGTCCCCTTCAAACGCTGGATACCTGTTTCCTGAGTTAGGGTTGACAACGAAACTCTCCAGAACACCTCTAATAAATTTTTAATATGATTTCTATCAATTGATCATTTATTAACAGAAAATACGTGAGCCGCAAGCATTCCTATTATTTTATTGGCATTATCAATGAAACTGTAAATAATAATAGACTGACAATAAATTCAAAATTATTAAAAATACTTATTTACTTTAGACACATTAAAAAGGGCGTTTGTCTTTACGTTTTTATGCTCTTGAAATAGTTGTAGGACATTATCATCATTACATAATGCCCATTGCTGTGCATGAACATCAACTTTACAAGCACAGAAACTGCTCAGCTTCGTGCCCGGATCTCAACTGCCGCCGCTGCGGTTACACTTAAGCCGATCGACGCGGCCACTCGCCGCCGATCAGCCAAACAAAAATTATCGCTCTTCTCTCGCGCTGAAATGAGTGGTGAAACGCACTTCACCAGGCAACAAATATAAAAATAATGCTTCCTTTGAGTTTGATGCACATGTGCATTTTTAAACTCCGAAAAACACTCTGTGTTTCCTCGGGACACTCGACCCGTTGTTATTCTCGCACGGTCATAAAAAAGGGTCAACGTTGGCCCAACCACACGCACGTCCCGTGCGCCTTTTGACCTGACTCGCACGTACCCTCGCTTTTACAACCACGCACAGTCATTAAGTGCTTACTATTTTTCAACATACGATTGGACCTAGACAAATATGTGATTATTCTTGCATTGTATGCACAACAGACCGTCGGCTGTGACGTAGGAAAAACACTTTCGTGAAAACCTACGCCAAAAATATTCACATATTTGTCGCAGATAAACCTAACTTATATTTATCGAGCCCGTAGCATCGCCAACCATCTAGCTATGCCGCGACAGTCTGATTAAAGACATGCGCAGGGCCTACACTTCTTCAGGCGACCACGCTCTCTGCCGACCTACTCCGTGGCAACAGGTCACAATGGAGTCCGTCCTTCCTAAGCCCTGGAGTCTCACCTTTTACAAGCTCTTTCGGCTAGGGGTGAGGAAAAATCGGTCATCCGAACGATCTTCTCGATCGCCGTTCCCGCAAGCCTACGCAACAGTAATAACTGTAGCGTTTGAAGTAGTCAACATGGGAGTGCGCACGTATAATCGACCACTGCCGCGTCGTTTACATCTCCCTCTCTATAAACTACATGAAATATCAACTCGATTGATGGATCGGCCAAAGCATGCATAATCTCTCTAGTCGACTCCGTGGCCATCAGGTCACAAAGAAGCTCGTCGCTCCTTTGCTCTGGGCCTCGCCCTTTATAAGTCCACTCGACTAAGGACGAGGAAAAGCGGCCTACACAGCAGTTATCTATAACTGCTATGCTGGAGTCACTCGCTAGAGATATGCACTGTTCTGACCCGACTCCGTTACGTCGGTAACATTTATGTTTATTATTTTTACTTTTCGCATACGAAAACTCTAATAAATATGCAAATATTTGAATAAAATTTAATTTTTGTAAGTCTTACATACATTGATCTTCTGAGTTTCTGACCTTAGTGTCCCGCAATAAAAAAGTTGCACAGACATGGATTATTACTTCTAGAGAGTATACAAATACGTATGCAAAGTGGCAATAGTGTGTGATTAAAATTTTGTTTAAATTTTTCTTTATGGAAAAAGTTAAGAGTTTCCTACTTCCTACATGTTCTTATATATGTTTGCATTAGCACAGAGATACGGAAGTTCTATAGAGATCGAATATTGAGTGACGGGAAAATAGTTCAAAGTTTATAGTTCTTCGAGTATATTTAAACTTTGATATACATATAACTTCTTTTAATACTTCGTTATAATAAACGAATTATCTGGAAGAACAAGAAAGTTGGAAATATTAAGTTCCATTGCTTTTTTGCCTAAGACTACTGTTCGAGAAGGAATAATGTCTGAAGTAGATCAGAGATTCAATACTGAAGCTGAACAGCATTGATTACTGCAATTGAAAACCGCTGTCAATTCTTTGGCACTTAGCTTACTCAAAATAATTTTTCGATTCCTTTTAATCAATTGAAATTCTAAGAATAAATGTTTTACAAAAAAAAAATGCCAACAAATTTCAATAATAAAACTTTTTTTCTTTTTTTTCAAACAAAGATATTAATATCTATAGTGTGGGAAAGAAAATACCCTTTTTTCAAAAAATATTTTTTTTCTCTTAACAAAATAAAGATAATCACTTGAAATTTTAGCCGAATATTGCCACTAACCAGTGCAATAAATGGTTAAAATTTCAAGTCGACAAATCAACAATTCTCTAAGAAAACGCAATTCAAAAATTTAAGAAAAATATTTTTAACCTCAAATATCTTCAGTAGAAATGAACCAATTTTTTGGGCCAACGAACTCGGTTCGAAGATATAAAAAAGCTATCTCTGATCCAAATTTCAAGACGATTGGATAATTTTTGCTTTTATTATCGTGCGACAACGAAAACTAAAATTTTTTCTAAAATAATTTTTTGATAAAAAACAAATGAAGATTATCGCTTCAAAATTTTAACAGAATATTACCCACAATCAGTGTAATAAATGGTTAAAATTTCAAGTCGATTAATCAACAATTCTCTGATAAAACGCAATTCAAAAATATAAGAAAAATATTTTTAACCTCAAATATCTTTAGTAGAAATGAACCGATTTTTTTGGGCAACGAACTCGGTTCGAGGATATAAAAAAGCTATCTCTGTGCCAAATTTCAAGACGATTGGATAATTTTTGCTATTGTTATCGTACGACAATGAAAAACGAAAATTTTTTCTAAAATAATTTTTTTCTCTGAAACAAATGAAGATAATAACTTGAAATTTTAGCCGAATATTGCCCCAAACACATTTAATAAGTTGTTAAAATTTCAAGTCAATAAATTAAAAATTTATTTAGAAAAAAAATAAAGAAGTTTAAACCATATTTTCTTTAATAACAAATGACAGACTAAAGATAATTAAACTTTAAAAAAAAGAAATTGTAGGTAATCTGACGACCTTTAAATAAAAATTGATTAAATTAAGTAATATGTACCGTAACATATTTAAAAATCAAAAAAAACGAAAAATTCAAAATCGTTTTTTGGTTATAAAACAAAAGAACGAAGTAAATAAAGCGTCCGATTACAATATGACGCAAATTAGCACAAGTTGTACTGGTGGCGGCCATAACTTTTTGGTAGTGTTTCTGATTCGCGAGTCGGTGGCTCTGGTTCAATTCCAAGGTCCGTCACTTTTTATTATTAATAAAGTTGCGATAGCTTATTCGTAACAATTTTAACTAAAGGTTGTTTTAATTAAATAAATTTTATCGGAGTTTTTTAACAAAAAATGTTTAATGAAATATTTTGTTAAATTTCCCATGTTCCGTTGAAAGAAATAAAAAAAAATATCGACAACTAAACAATGAAAAATGTATAAACTTATCTCACCACTGAAATTTTATGACCAAATTTTTTTATGATCTCCCAGCCCTTGACGCTTGAGGGTTCACGCATGCGATTCATATGCGTTTTTTCAAGACAATCACATTGATGAAGACTCAGCCTATACTATAATATACTACCAGAAATTTCATCAATAACTTTCAGTATATACCATAAACACACTAACCACTTCAACTTTTCTTAAACCTCAAATAGATGTAAACAATACAGCAATGTAAGCAGATTTAACTTAAACACACATCTTCCTAACAAGGAGAGCACATAATCTTTGGGAAGCGGATCTTAAGCGGGCTTACAGGATCGATTTTTTGTATCTGTTTTTAAAACTGCATCATTTTCTTAAATATCTACGTATCTTTTATTGGCTATCACTTGACAAGTACTTATGATATGAAAGCAAGCAAAAAAGATTACAGAAGTAGTCATAGCCAGAGCTAAAATTTAAACTTTAATCCGTTTAAAAAAATGTTGATGTTTAAAAAAATTATAAGCAATCAAAGATATTATGAAAAAATGGTTAAAAATATGATCTATTAAATCGTTCAAAATAAAGATAAATTTTAAACAAATTTCTTACATCAAAGTACATAAAAACATAGATATTTAATAAAATGCATAATATTAAGATTAGGTAACCTACATTTTGAGAAAACGAGCCTACGGCAACTAATTACTGATACTGGACTTAACTTTGAAGTGCGAACGAAAAATCAATTCCGAAAGCCGCAGTTAAGATTGGTTTACCAAAGATTACATATTCCCCTTGTAAGTATCAGGCAAATCGGCACATCAAACATTAAGAAAGATAGGTAACGATGAATTAGCAATTTTCTAAAACATATTATGACTTTAACAGTAGTTAAACAAATATTAGTGTAATAACAAATTTTCTTTAATAGTATTGAACTTCGATATAACTTATTTGATATTCTTCAAAGAGCGGTCAAGACTTTATTAAATTTTTCAAAAAATATCTACGCGTAGAAGATTTACGATTTTTTCCTCGAACATATATTTTTTTTTCGTGTCGCCATCGGCCGTTTAAAGAAAACGACGGCACCAAGCGGAAACACGGCGAACCTTTAAAACCGAAGCGAAGTTTGTAAAGGTTCTCGCGCTCTCCTTCTTTCTCTCCCTTTCTCCTTTTTTTCGCTCTTTTCTCCAGCTGAAAGGTCCGAAACGGGGGGTTGACGTCCTCTCCCGGCGCTTGCGCTCTCTCGCGCGCGCGTGAGAAAAAAAAGCGTATGTAATAATGGAAGCCTTTGTTTTCCCACTCTTTTTGCGCTACGGCTACTCTCTTTTTTTTACATCGTGAATAAGTTTGCAGGCTCTCGCGCAGTACTTTATTGAGAGTCTACTGAATTATTCAATAACCGCTGCTTTTCGCTCTTTCATTACGCAACTGAAAAATTAACGCGTTCGTGCTTTCAGCGCAAAATTTTCCAGTGAACTCTCATTTTTAATTGGGAATTTATTTAAAAATAAAATATCTATATATCGATTTACCTATTATTATATCACATCATTGTGTAACAACTAATATTTAAGATTAAAATTAATGTGTTTGTAGAGCATGGAAGAAAATACATGTTATAATAGATAATTAATCTTAATAGAATCAAATTGTATTATTTATATATTGATCATAATAAAATGTTTATATTTGTAATGTTAATTATAATACATTTGAAAGGAATCAATCCTTAACATTGTTACATATGAGAGATCGATGAAACAAATTAAATGTACATAAATTACGTACAAAATGTGCAATAATATTTTGAATTGTTCATTTTAAATATATACCATAAAAGGAAATGTATAAAAGAACACATTAATTATTTGAATAATTTAAAATTTTTATATTTATATTTATTTAAATTGTAAAGACTGTATACAATATGTGTAAAGGATTGTATTTCAAATAATAACCATTACAAAAATACAACACTAATTTTTTAAACGTATTTTCCATCAAAAACGAAATAGACCGAAAATTGAAAAACAGCTGTATCTCATTAGTTTCTATGTAAAACATTTTTATACATTGTACAAATATTGGTAAAAATCTTTGAGTATAGAAAATAATAGAAGAATGTAAAACTGAATACTATTACTAGACGACTATTATCTACAATTTTTTCATGAATAACATAGTATTCGAATTTTAAATGAAGAAAAAACAATGATACAAATATAGTCGGCCTCATAGAAAAATATACAAAGCAATTTTTAGGAAAACTGAAAATCTAACCGTTTTTAAACCCAAATGAAAAAATGTTGAATACGTACCTACGATGATAAATACTATGAATAATCTTCTAATGAAGATAATTCTAATGAACATTGTCCTGCAGCATATCTGAGTGAAATGAAATACTTTCAAATAATACACATTATATTTAAAGGAATTCTGAAAATTGGATCATTTAGACCTTAAAATGATAACAGTACATTCATATTAAAAATAATGCACATATACGATCAGCCAATTAAGATACAATATTACATGTAATATGAAATAATATACATGAACATACATTATTCAAAATGAAATGTAAATAGAACCATCGATGTACATAATTCTTGTTCAACAGAAACATGTTACTGAAACCATAACTTAAGTGATGTTTATTCAAATCCATATATA